>CASHTC010001425.1:50000-72500 GCA_949357725.1 Hyperoplus immaculatus
GCCGTCTTCTTCAGATAGTGCCGCGATGGAGAGCAGCGAGTCATCGTTCACGGGCACAGAGACCCCGCCTCTTTATAGAGCTCTGTCTCCTGATTGGATAAAATTAGTGGGATACTCGAAATTTGGATAAGAGAGCCTGCTAAAAGACATGATGTGAATTAATATTTCTGGGAGAAGTAATGATATGGGTTGTATATTTGATAGTATCTGAGTTTTTAACCATGGTTTTGCTTCATGGGCTGTCTGGGCAGGGAGTGGGGTTGTACCTGTAATTTTTTTTTTTTTTTTTTTTTTTTTATTGGTAAAATGTTTTAATTCTTTTATTTAAATGTTGTATTTTTATCCATGTTTTAAATTTGTTCATTTTTTTTTTTTTTTTTTTTTTTTTTTTGTACTCTTTATTTGATTTTAACCCTGTGAAGCACCTTGAGTGGCCCTGTGCCTGAAATGTGCTCTATAAATAAAATTGCCTTGCCTTGCCTTGCCTTACTGTTGTGTTAAGTTCTTCTTGTATGTATTATAAATGTTTCATTTTGGAAATTAATATTAATCAAGGATGTAAAAAAAGACTACGATGATTACATTTACATTGTTTACAATTCAATTAAATTCAAATTGAATCCAAAAAAATCTTTATTGTATCCTGAATAGTGACAATCAGAAGGGGGTTGTCTATTTGGCCTTGTTTAAAGTGCATATCGCAGTGGGAATGAAAAAAGTACTGATTTAATGAGTGACTGGTATAGTGCAGTTAAAAATGTCCTGCCTGATGTTAAAACTCCTGAGCTGTTTACGTTTTAAAGGGAAAAGTCTCTGGATTTACCTTCTGTAGATGCTGTGCTCCTGCTGCATCATTATTAGTGTGAATGCTGGAATCTCTACAGTGGGAATTATAATGAGCTCTGTCGGTCAGTCCTCTGTGTTGGTTATATTTGCTTGATACAATCAGGGCAACTGTATGAAAGATATAAAAAAGGAGCTAAGGAAAAAGGTATTTTCTGAGGTAAAAAAAAATATCTAAAAGCTTTTCTTTTTATGAAGCTCTGTTCTGTCATGATGCCATAATCATGCCATGGCTTTTTATTGTCTGAGCGGAGGAGGGAATGTGGTCCCGGCTACGACCGTTACATGCTTGTGACACGTTGTTTCTTTTGGCTAATACAGATCCGAATAAATGTGAACAACCTGCCTCCATTGTGGTCCAGTCTCCCATCCTTCCATCCATTCACACCCCCCCCAGAACACAACGCAGACAATCAGTCCGTTAACGGATGTGCGCTTATATATTAACTTAAGAACATTTGCACACCCGTTACATTCCCCTGCTGGGGGGCGCGGACCCCAGGTTGGGAACCACTGATCTAGATAATTAAAACCCAAGTTGAAAATAATCGGAATTATTATCAGAGTAAAACAATCTACTTAGCTGCCTATTTGAATTACTCAGTGCGTTTACATGCAGACTCATAATCGGATAACTAAATGAATAAGACCTCAACAGGACTTTTAAACTGCATGTAAACACCTTTATCCGATCTACTTCCGACACAAATCGGCACAATAACGGACAAGAGAAGTCGGATAAGAACACCTAGATAATTCGTTCATTGTCGGCTTTCTCTCTGCATGTATACAGGGATCGGATATCGCATATCGGACTTCTCGTTCTGTGCTTGTGTGCCTGCGCGTGATAGGCTACACCATGGGTTATTGACGGAAGAGAACCGGACGTGGCTCTAAAACCACTTGTTGAAAGCATGGTTGAAAGGGCTACAGCGCCACCTAGCATACTGGAGACAGCCATGCATCGGACATTTATCCGATTACTGAAGGGCCATGTATACTCAGACAAGTGACACGGTCCGTTCGAGTGTCTTGTTCGATATATGTGATAATCCAATCTAGTTGTGCCATGGAAACGCACTGACTGAGAACAAATACAATTTTATGAAAAAGAAAATCTAATTAAATGGAACATTCTAAAAGCCATTTATACTATCATATCAAACAACCTTTTATTTGATATGCTTGATGCATCACATGAGGCAACCGTTACCTGTGGGTTTGTTTTGAGGTGTTTTCTATGCTTGTTCTTTAATTAGCCACTGATTGGGTGAACAGGTGTGCTGCCTCACTCAATCATGCTCACCTGTTCTAATCAGTGAGCAGCATAAAAGCAGGAGCAGAAACCTCAGTCAGTCTTGGCCCTGCTCTGCTGCTGACCTGTTGTTGTGCCGCCCGTCAGCTGACATACACCAGGTATTGGCTTGATTTCCTTCTCCACTACAGAGACACACGGACTGAAAAGAAGACGATCAGATTCACCTTCAGACCAAACTAACATCTTCCTCTGAGTGAGTTCACACAGACACACACACACACACACACACACACACACACACACACACACACACACAGGCTGCTTCAACCTACTGACACTCCACACTGAGTTTTACTAAAAACAGGATATCTCAGGCCATGTCATAGATTAATGCTTTTCTGGATTAAACAAAGCCAATTGCAAAACTACTAGAGCTACTCTAGGTCTTAATTTGAGTTTAAAGTAATCCTTCAAAGAGGCAGGTTTAAGTTCAGCTTAGTGGTGTTTGTGAGAGAGCATGGACTATTTAGAATATGTAAAAATGAAGACCAACTTCCACTGCAGAGGCCAGCCAGAAGAGTACTTACGGATAGGTCTAATTCAAAACATTTATTTGTTTAACTTACATTTCGTATAAGGAAAATGCTCTGGAAATAACAACTTTGCTTGAGCCTAGTTAGATGGATGCATTTAAATTCAAGATGAATTCAGCATAATACAATGAGTGTCTAAAAATATTTTTAATTCCTTAGGGGAGAACGAGGTAATGTGAGAAACCCCCTGTATCTAAGCAACAAAACCCATTGTTGGTCATGTGAGCATTATGTTTTCAAGTCCCTCCCATTTCCCCTTTGCCATGAAGGATAGGACCTCATGGTGCTGTTGTAAGCATGTTTTTTTTCACAGAAATATATTTTTTGCATCTAAAAGTAAATTTGCTTGCTGTCAACTTAATCAACTGTTGTGCCAAAGCAAATAGATTCGGTAGAAACACTTATATCATACATGTTGATGACTTACGAACATATGGGGGCCGGGGGTGGAGTGGTTTGGCAGGTATGTATGTGGGGGGGACAAGCGAGTGAAGTTTAACATCAATGGACTCTAAGTAATATGTCTTTTTTCAATGAATAATCCCAATAAAACAAATTCAGAAAAATATTAATCAAACACTCAAAAGATGGAACATGACAGATGGGTCTACTCCTGTGTTCTGAAACCCACATTGTGTTTTAATCTAACTGGTTACAGTGCCCCTTTAAGGCCATGACTGACTGTACTTTCTGTCTGCTGTGTTTTCAGCTGCACTCTGAAACAAAATGGCTTCCAGATCAGAGGAGGATCTCATCTTACTGGAGAGAGATCAGAGAGCTTCAGAGGCTCTCTGCAGTCTGCACTCTGAGAAACTCAAACTCTTCTGTCTGGACCATCAGCAGCCAGTTTGTCTGCTTTGTCAACACTCAGAAACACACGCCAACCACAGATTCAAACCCATCGATGAAGCTGCACGACAACACAAGAGGGAACTTCAGGGAACTCTGGAGCCCTTAAAGAGATGGTTAGAGTTGTTAGAAGAAGATAAAGAGAAGTCTGATCAAATCACAAAAAGTATAAAGGTCCAGGCCCGATGCACAGAGACACTGATTAAGGATCAGTTTAAGAAGCTTCACCAGTTTCTAGAAGAGGAAGAGGAGGCCAGGATGGGTCTTTAGGCAAGACCCTTCATGCTAACTGCTTGCCTCCAGTTTTAAGTCGTTTTGGATAAGAAAGTCTGCTTAATGATATGATGTGTATGAGCATCTCTGGTGTGTAAGTTCATGTAATCATATGGGTTGTGTATTTGAAATGATCTGAATTAACTTCCCAACACCATGTTTTGCTTCATGGGCTGACCTGGCAGGGAGGGAGGGAGGGAGGGGGGGGGTGTACTGTTATGTACTGTTATGTACTGTTGTGTTACTTTTGTCTTGTATGCATTATAAATGTTTTATTATTGAAATAAATATAAATCAAGGATGTAAAAGAAGACAATGGTTATCTTTATGGTGGTGTTTGTGTTTTAAAGGGAAAAGTCTCTACTGACATGTATATTTGAATTACTGAGAAACTAAAAGAGGAAAAAGGAAAGAAAATTAAATTGGACATTCTATAAGCCATTTATAGTATCATACAAGCTGTTTTATATGCTTGCTACATTACATAAGGAAACCATATATAACATATTACATTGGACTTATTAGTAATATAAGATATACAATACTTAATCTGGTCTTGAACATAAACGTTAGTGTTGCGACAGCCTAGTGCACACTATCTGGTTACATAACCAACGATGAGTCATTACTTTGGGATCTCACACACACACACACACACACACACAGTTTGCATAGAGCAGAGGAGGAGCTCCACCCCGTAACCCGAGACAAACAGGAAACAGTTTGTTTTCCTTCCTTACTACAGAGACACACGGACTGAAGAGCAGACGATCAGATTTACCTTCAGACCAAACTAACAACTTCCTCTGAGTGAGTTCACACAGACAGACACACACACACACACACACACACACACACACACACACACAGACACACACTCCACTAGCGTAGCCAGAAGAGAAATTCTTGGTGTGCCTCAGAAAAACTGAACATTAACCCTTTCCTGCATGAGTGGATCCAGAATGATCCATTGAGGTTGTTTTATTGCAATATTTTGATAATTAAAATGTATAATTACTAGTGCTGTCAAACGATTAAAATATTTAAGCGCGATTAATCGCATTAAAGTGTAACTGAACCCTTTTACTTGTTTTTTGAGATAGAAGCTGAATTAAATCACTATGTTGTTAAGGAACATATATGCTGGTGTTGATATTGAAAACAATTGCAATATGTTAAATATCGGCAATTTAAGAAATGTTTTGTATTGTAAATCATTTTAGAACTTTACTAAGATTTGAAAAAAACTTTTTCCTTTGGGTTCGAAAAATGACGTACTACTGTACTTTTGGTACAGTAGTACGTCATCACGTCGCCGCAAAGCCGGTCACGCTCTTCACAGGTCCATGGCTGATCCATGAGCTACTACTGTTATACTGTCCCTCCAAGGATGTTATTTCGGGGGTTAACACACTTCACTTCTATCGGCAGTGTGTCTGCATTATCTCACACTGTATAACACACACACACACACACACGGACCCGGACTTGTTCATTACTTCACTTGATTGACACACGCTACCGCTCGCTCGCTCTCCTCGCTCACACACAGACACACACAGACTGCCGCTCGTTCACTTGCGCTACTCTGTCTCCTAACTCTACGATAGAAACACCCGCCAACAATTTAGAATAAGAAAAGTCCTCCACCTCAGACGACCCATCTGTGTGGCATATGAGCTCACTGTGTAGCGACAGTGCCGTTAGACTTTGTGTCACTCGATATTTCAATGAAGTCATGTCATTCAGATCTTCCTGAGTGACAGCTACTAGCAGCTAGCCCCCTCCTTCACAGACACCGCGCCCCCCCCCTTCCCGAAAGTCGGCCGGCTGATGTCGGAATGTTTAAAAACAATGGTTCTCAAACGGAATTCAGAATCCATGGTCTGAAAGCATTTTTCAAAATCGTGCAGTAGCTCAAACAGGGGGTGCTTTAATGTCATAGTTGACTCGCGATTAATCAAATGTTTATCTATTCTAGCATCAATGTCCCTTGATTTATT
Source organism: Hyperoplus immaculatus (assembly GCA_949357725.1). Classification (NCBI taxonomy): domain Eukaryota; kingdom Metazoa; phylum Chordata; class Actinopteri; order Uranoscopiformes; family Ammodytidae; genus Hyperoplus; species Hyperoplus immaculatus. The sequence continues at coordinate 55,820 of CASHTC010001425.1, forward strand.
TTTGTCCCATTATTTTTTCTCATTTAAATGCTCTTATCACACCCATTCTAATTATGATATTTAGAAGAAATACACTGAATTACAAGTAGTGTCTACACACCATTCAGTGTATTTCTTCTAAAACATCATAATTTGCAATTCAGTGCAAATAACAATGTAATCCCCCCCCCCCCAGAACAGCATTCACAGACATAATTGGAACTTATTTTTTTTATTTAAAAACCAAACCGTAAAACAACATAGTTTATATAAAACAAATTAGTATTAAGGCTACATTAAACTGGTTGTTTAGGCCTAAATGTTTTGAGAGTCTTTCATCCACGACTTATTTCAGACTGTGTGGAGTGGACACAGGTGGTTGTCATGGCGCTGCTGCAGCCGAGGCTTCAGTCGCCCTTCGTAGCGAAAATTAAAGTGAAAATGAATGACTGGCGGCTGCCACTAACATTCATGGGGGTGTTGGTGTGTGCGCAGGGTTATAAGTAGGACTTTTGCAAATAACATGCTTTCTTTTCTGTGCTGGGTCAGCCACAACGTTAGAGAGACTGTAGTACAGAGCCGGTGGGATGTACGGGGCCGATCATTCTGCGCATGCGTTAAAACAACCCTGCGTTAACGCGTTTATTTTGACAGCCCTAGAAAAAACCACAACGTTTCCTTGGCCATGACGAGCGTTAATCGCGCGGTAAAAAAATGTACGCCGTTAAAATGGGTTTGCGTTAACGCCGTTAATAAGGCGTTAAACTGACAGCATTAATAATTACATATTCCATCTGTTCCTCAAAAAACATGGTTTATATCATCCCAATAACATACATAATCCACCATAAAAAAGACTGCAGACCACAACCCAAAGTCAGTCTCCCTTTCTTTTTATTGTGGATTTCATCCAACCAACTGCAGGAAATGATCACAAAGTCTGCAGTAAAATTGCTGGGACATCACTTATAGGTCATTAAGAAAATCCCAGTCAATCCTCAACGACCCGAACCATTCACAGTACAGTGATTTATTATGGGGCTATTATTGTAGCTAAACGTTTGCAAATGTGTATTTGTGTATTTGCGATTTGTATTTGCGTTTGCAAATGCATATTTGTGTATTTGCGATTTGTATTTGCGTTTGCAAATGCATATTTGTGTATTTGCGATTTGTATTTGCGTTTGCAAATGCGTATTTGTGTATTTGCGATTTGTATTTGCGATTTGCAATTTGTATTTGCGATTTGTATTTGCGATTTGCGATTTGTATTTGCGATTTGTATTTGTATTTGCAAATGCGTATTTGTGTATTTGCGATTTGTATTTGCGATTTGCAATTTGTATTTGCGATTTGTATTTGTATTTGCGATTTGCGATTTGTATTTGCGATTTGTATTTGCGATTTGTGTATCTGCAAATGGTTTTGTGCATGCACACAAAGATTTGTGTGTGTACATGGTTCTGTGTGTAGACACATCTGTAAATTATATTAATTGTGGTTCTAAAAGCTCAAATAGACTAAGTCTTTTTACAAATCTCTTTTTACAAAGCCATGGAAGAACTGTAGCAAAAGTCACGTGGTGTAGCAAAAGTCACGTGTGAAAAGACAGACACGTTGATTGGTCAATGTGTTACAGTGGCAGGACTCTTATTTTGAAAATCCCTAAACCGGATGTAAACAGAGCTTTGGCTATGAACCAGGGATGGAAATTAACACCCGCCACACGCCAAATGCGGGTAGATTTGCGTGCTGGCATGTAAATTGTGTCACTTCACCCGCCACTGTGTCGGGTAATACTTTCCAGTCAGGTCCGATCGAATTTGCATATTTAATACATACAATGATGCCAGTGTGCTGCACAGTCCCACAGTTTCTTTTTGCCTTTCTAGTCGAACTGAACTACGGTGCGATCCGCTCCGCGAGGAAATACTATCTGCGAGACGTGTGGAGGCATAAGTCGACAAATCAATCGACTTACTTTGCCCCCTTTATTTCTTCCCACAGCAGAGGTTGAGGTGCTGAAAATAAAGTGAAAACTGCGCTTTTCCTTTAAGCAGCAGAGCTGCCGCCGTTATGTTACAGTATTTACATCCAAGCCCTAATGGTAATACAAATTAGATGCTTTATTTAACGCTGTCCGTGCTTAGGAGGTGATTGTAATTGTGTCGGCTGAAACAGAAACTAACGGAGGGACTCGGCTCACTGTAGGCTACAGTGTATTCAGGCTCGAGACATTCAAACGGATCGCATACAAACAAGGAAGCCTCTCCCATCGATATCGCTAACGGGGAGAATATCCTCGGTTATTATTTGAGCCTCAAACCACAGAGTTCTTCCCCACGCGGCGGCTCGCTCGCTCACTGGTGAGATCTGACGTTGAAACGCTGCTTTGCTCGGACGAAGGCATCGTGTGTTTCTAGATGATTTAACACCATAGCCTCAGACTAGCGTTTAACATTATGCTGCATCTTTTGCACTGCACTGTTTTTTATCAACAGTGAAAACATGGTCCCACACCGGACTCTTATGTGTAGCTGATTACTTCATGCACGCACCTTGCAGAAGTGGCGCTCCTGCAGCGCGCACACGACCAGACGTGAACTCGCACGGTGACATCTCCCATTAATAAAACGGCATAACAGATTTTCAGATTTCTATTTTTAAATTCGACTTGAGCGCAATTGGAAAACCGGTCATTGGGTCGACACCTTCACATCCCTAATGCATAGAGAAAGTGATAAACACTGCATACCACACCACAAAGACTGATCAGACCTTCATCTCTTATTTTTCCCTATGCTTGACCATGACTTCTGCAGGTGAACTATTCATTAAACTGCCGAAATTCAAGAATAAAATAAATCATTAAAGTACTGCACTTCTGGCCACTCCTTCCACATACTTTCAGTTGTAGGCTTCACATTTATATGTTTGCCTGGTTTTATATTACGTGTATGCACAATATCAACATTTCACATCATTAACTAAAAATAAAAAAATAAATCTGAAGCTAACTTCAATACTGTATTATAATTATTGACTAAATGATGAAAAAAAGGTGTCTGCAGGGCCAGTGAAAATATACAGGGGGACAGTAAAACTCGGATCTATTGGCCAAGCTGGCCAGTTGGGAAAAAAGTTGCATTGAACCCAGAGTATATATGGAGTTCAATTATAAAATGTTTTGAAATAAAGATGACGTGTATTGTGTATCATATATAGTAAGAGTGTACCATTTGCAACTCAGTTCCTTGGTAGCACCTACTAACAGTAGAAATGACTTCTGATGGAAAACATTTGTATGAAAAACACTTTCATTAGCTAATCTTACTATTGTATTGTTTAACATTAACGCATATATTAAAAAAAATATTGCGTGTAAAAAGTGGCTGGAAAAAAGACGAGTGGCTGGTAGATTTTTAAATCTACCTGCCACAGTGGCTGGTAGGCAAAAAAGTTAATTTCCATCTCTGCTATGAACCCATGTGGGCTATGCATGGAGGTGTCGTGGAGACAGAAGGCGAAGAGTGCTAACGGACACTGCTGTTGACAAAGCACTTCAACTTCAAGTAGTTTAAAAGTAAGTATTGATTAACAATTTTCCTTTTTTTTCTTTTCAAGAAACATTCGTTCCTATGTAAATCTCAGTGATATCGGATACAGATACAGATAATGTACTTTGGGGCTGCGAATAACAACCTGTCATCTACAAACCTTGCCTTCTTCCAAGAATCTGTGGTTGCGAACAATAAAAGTAATTGTGTGTGTGTGTGTGTGTGTGTGTGTGTGTGTGTGTGTGTGTGTGTGTGTGTGTGTGTGTGTTGGTGTCGGAGCTCGTTGTGCGGTCTTGTTGTTCACATATTTAAAAGAGAAGCTACCCAAGGCTTACAACTGGATGGACAAAACTGACGAAGATGAAGCGATTGCCGGTGTTGAAACTCTCACTCGCGTTATTAAAATAATTATTGTGACGATATGTTTCACATCAAGCTAATATGGTCCTTCCACGGCACGCATTCACGAGGGGATTCCTTTTTGCAAACGTATCCGATATCACTGAGATTTACAAAGGAACGAATGATTCTTGAAAAGAAAAAAAAGGAAAATTGTTAATCAATACTTACTTTTAAACTACTTTAAGTTGAAGTGCTTTGTCAACTGCGGTGTCCGTTAGCCTTCTGTCTCCACGACACCTCCATGCATAGCCCACATGGGTTCATAGCCAAAGCTCTGTTTACATCCGGTTTAGGGATTTTCAAAATAAGAGTCCTGCCACTGTAACACATTGACCAATCAACGTGTCTGTCTTTTCACACGTGACTTTTGCTACACCACGTGACTTTTGCTACAGTTCTTCCATGGCTTTGTAAAAAGAGATTTGTAAAAAGACTTAGTCTATTTGAGCTTTTAGAACCACAATTAATATAATTTACAGATGTGTCTACACACAGAACCATGTACACACACAAATCTTTGTGTGCATGCACAAAACCATTTGCAGATACACAAATCGCAAATACAAATCGCAAATACAAATCGCAAATCGCAAATACAAATACAAATCGCAAATCGCAAATACAAATTGCAAATCGCAAATACAAATTGCAAATCGCAAATACAAATCGCAAATACACAAATACGCATTTGCAAATACAAATACAAATCGCAAATACAGATCGCAAATCGCAAATACAAATACAAATCGCAAATCGCAAATACAAATTGCAAATCGCAAATACAAATCGCAAATACACAAATACACAAATACGCATTTGCAAACGCAAATACAAATCGCAAATACACAAATATGCATTTGCAAACGCAAATACAAATCGCAAATACACAAATACACATTTGCAAACGTTTAGCTACAATAATAGCCCCATACATGTGTCCCTGCTGTAACCTGGTTTAAATGACTCAATGTGATTTTAAATGTTATTAATATGTTGTTTTTATATTGCTTTGTTTTAACTTTTGTTATCCGGTTCCTAATACAATCCCATTTCCAAAAATGTTTAGTTTTTCATCTCCCACCACATATTCTCATAAAAGGTGATAGCAAACCTGACAAGTCAGGTTCATTATGTTTTGATTTGAACTCTCCTGGTAAGAATGGTGGGATTTGTAAGAATATAAATGTTTGGTAATTGTATTGTTTGAAGAATCAGATAATCGATGTTGGTATTTGCCCCAGATGTCCACGTGATATCCATATTGGAATTTACAACATGGCCGCCATAAACATAAAGTTAATATCAAACCTGACTAGTAGAGGAGGGAGGGGAGCCATGACTGACTGTACTTTCTGTCTACTGTGTTTTCAGCTGCACTCTGAAACAAAATGGCTTCCAGATCAGAGAAGGATCTCTGCTGTCCGGTCTGTCATGACGTCTTCAGAGATCCTGTTCTTCTGTCGTGTAGCCACAGCTTCTGTAAAGTCTGTCTGGAGACATGGTTTAGAGAGAAACCAACACTTGAGTGTCCAGTTTGTAAGAGCAGAGTTTCAAATAAACCACCTCCTCGTAACCTGGCCTTAAAGAACCTGTGTGAGGCCTTCTTACTGGAGAGAGATCAGAGAGCTTCAGAGGCTCTCTGCAGTCTGCACTCTGAGAAACTCAAACTCTTCTGTCTGGACCATCAGCAGCCAGTTTGTCTCATCTGTCAACACTCAGAAACACACGCCAACCACAGATTCAAACCCATCGATGAAGCTGCACGACAACACAAGGAGGAACTTGAGGAAACTCTGTGGCCCTTAAAGAGGAAGTTACAGCTTTTTGAAGAAGTTAAAGTGAAGTTTGAACAAACAGAAGAACACATAAAGGTCCAGGCCCGATGCGCAAAGACACAGATCAAGGATCAGTTTAAGAAGCTTCACCAGTTTCTAGAAGAGGAAGAGGAGGCCAGGATGGATGCACTGTGGGAGGAAGAGGAGCAGAAGAGTCAGATGGTGAAGGAGGAGATGGAGGCTCTGAGCAGAGAGATAGCAGCTCTTTCAGAGACAGTCAGAGCCACAGAGGAGCAGCTGAAAGCTGAAGACGTCTCATTCCTGCTCAACTACAAGACTGCAGTGGAAAGAGCCCAGCAGGGGGCAATACTAGATGATCCACAGCTGCCCACAGGAGCTCTGATAGACGAGGCCAAACACCTGGGCAACCTGACCTTCAACATCTGGAACAAGATGAAGGACTTGGTCTCCTACACTCCTCTGGTTCTGGACCCAAACACTGCTGATACATGGCTCATCCTGTCTGAGGATCTGACTAGTTTCACCACTGTGAGACGAGGAGAAGGGGAACAGCAGCTTCCTGATAATCCAGAGAGGATTGCTAGTGACTGCTCTGTCCTGAGCTCTGAGGGCTTTAACTCAGGGACTCACAGCTGGGACGTCCAGGTTGGAAACAGTACACGCTGGGATCTGGGTGTGTTCGCAGAGTCTGCTGATAGGAAGGGAGACGTAGGGTCTGGATTATGGAGAATAATGTTTGATGGAGATGAATACTCAGCAGAGTCACGACTAGATTTAGAGACTGTTCTCATAGTGCAGAAGAAGCCCCATAAGATCAGAGTGAATCTGAACTGGAACAGAGGAAAATTGTCGTTCTCTGATCCTGATACTAACACACACATACACACCTTCACACACACTTTCACTGAGAGGATGTTTCCATACTTTACCAATTGGGACGATAAACTCCCTCTGAAGATATTACCAGTGAAGGTCTGTGTGACAGTGGACCAGAGCAGATAGAGATACAGACTATGGGTGCGTTCCAATACCCATACGTCCCTGCTATTTAGTTTGGTAGAAAAATATTTAGGATTTCCCAATACACCATGTCAAAAGCAGTTTGCCAAAAATACCTGGATGTCCCACTTAATGTGATTTAAATGTGTTATGTTGCAATCTTCTTTGGACGTTCTGACCCACAATCCAATCCAAGCAAACTACGCACTTTTTATGGACATCTGTAGGATTTAGTATAGTAAAAAGAAAGACAATGTTATTTGGAATTCAGAGAGTGAGATCAGCTGGATAGTTCATTAGGTAACACCACTGCCTTTGGTACGGGGAAGGCTTGACAAATCCAGTGAGGGTCTTTAGGCAAGAGCCTTAATGCTAACTGCTTGCCTCCAGTTTTAAGTAGTTTTGGATAAGAGAGTCTGCTAAATGATATGTTGTGTATGAGTGTTTCTGGTGTGTAAGTACATGTAATCATATGGGTTGTGTATTTGAAAGTATATGAATGAATCCCCAACACCATGTTTTGCTTCATGGGCTGACCAGGCAGGGAGGGAGGGAGGGGGGGGGGGATGTACTGTTGTGTTACTTTTGCCTTGTATGCATTATAAATGTTTTATTATTGAAATAAAGCTTAATCAAGGATTTAAAAAAACAACAATGGTTATCTTTATCGTTTTTTTTGTTTTAAAGGGAAAAGTCTCTGGATTTACCGTCTGTAGATGCTGTGCTCCTGCTGCATCATTATGAGTGTGAATGCTGGAATCTCTACAGTGGGAATTATAAGGAGCTTTGTCGGTCAGTTCTCTGTGTTGGTTATATGTCTTTGATACAGTGGTGTATCAGGGAAACTGTATACACAATATTTGAAAAAAGGAGCTAAGGAACAAAGTTAAGTTATTTTATTAGTCAATGGTAACATTGAAATTTCTTTCTTCATATCCCATCTCAAGTTCCCACACTCCAGAGGGGGTCAGAGCACAGGGTCAGCCATAGCACAGCGCCCCTGGAGCAGTTTGGGGTTAAGTCCCTTGCTCAAGGACACAATGGTAGAGATGGTGGGCACCGTAGATGTAATAGCAGCCACTACTAGTTTTACAACTAACACCCTCCTGTCCGGTGCCGGGGATCAAACCAGCGACCTCATGGTTACTGGGAGGAGGAACCAGAGACCTCATGGTTACTGGGAGGAGGAACCAGAGACCTCATGGTTACTGGGAGGAGGAACCAGAGATCTCATGGTTACTGGGAGGAGGAACCAGAGACCTCATGGTTACTGGGAGGAACCAGAGACCTCATGGTTAGTGGGAGGAGGAACCAGAGACCTCATGGTTACTGGGAGGAGGAACCAGAGACCTCATGGTTACTGGTCAGCCACCTTTTCCTCTAGAAAAAAATCTAACTGTTTTATTTTTTTGAAGCTCTTTTCTGTCATGATGCCATAATCTAGATAAATGAGGCCAAAGTTGAAAACAAATCAGAATTATCATCACAGTAACACAATCTACTGACCTGCATAATTTAATTACTGAGAAAAAATTCTCAAGACATTCTATAAGCCACTCATTGAACCATATCCTTTTATTGTGTATGCTTGATGCATCACATAAGTCCACCATATATAACCTATTTATAATGGACTTATTAGTTGTATAAGATATGCAATACCTTCATAATCTGCTCTTGAAAATAAATGTTGCTGTTGTGACGGCCTGCTGCACACTATCTGTTTACATATCCAACGATGAGTCATTACTTTGGAATCACACAAACACACACACACACACACACACACACACATACAAACACACACACACACACGCACACATACACACACACAGACACACACACACACACACACACACACACACACACACACACACACACACACACACACACACACACACAGTTTGCATACAGCAGGGAAGGAGCTCCACCCTGTAACCCGAGACAAACCAGGTCTGTTTTCCTTCCTCACTACAGAGACACACGGATTGAACAGCAGACGATCAGATTCACCTTCAGACCAAACTAACAACTTCCTCTGAGTGAGTTCACACAGACACACACACACACACATACACACACACACACACACACACAGACGGACAGGCAGACAGGCACACACACACACACACACACACACACACACACACACCACTAGCGTAGCCAGAAGAGAGATTCTGGGTGTGCCTCAGAAAAACCCTTAACCCTTTCCTGCATGAGTGGATCCAGAATGATCCATTGAGGTTGTTTTCTTGCAATATTTCGATAATTAAAATGTATAATTTCATATTCCATCTGTTCCTCAAAAACATTGTTTTATATCATCCCCAAAAAAATACATAATCCACCATGTGTGTGTGACAAGACTGCAGACCACAACCCAAAGTCAGTCTCCCTTTCTTTTTATTGTAGATTTCATCCAACCAACTGCTAGCCTGGAAATCCAGACCCTGATATCTTGAACGATAGAGGGTCTGGCCACGATCAATAGTCATTTCCAACTCAAGGGGCGGCTCCTACGCGTGCATTTCAAATGCCACTGCACGCAGTTGGATAGCACTACAACCAATCAGAGCGATGCACAAGGCGACGTAAGCCCCTTTCGTTTAGCGAACAGCTGGTAAACTGTTAAATTAAATGTTTGCCGTTGTCGGTCAGCAAAACAGAACATTCCACTTACTTGCTAATGAAAGATTTGAGTGCCGTCTTCCAAATCGTAAAGAGTCGAGGCCAAAGCCGTCTCAAACTCACACAACATATCCGCAGCCATCTTTGATGTTTACAATCACAGCTTCGACGTCGCATGTGTAACGGCTGTAGAATGGTTGCTCACTGAGTGAAGAATACCACAATGCCAGGCTTCAGGATCTGCACATTTATTTTCTATAAAAAGAGCAGCGGAGGGCACAGTAGAATAGACACAGGCAGGTAGGTTCTCTCTCTCTGTTAGTCCCCCTGACAAAAGTTCTCCAATCTTTTCTTGTGTCTAATAAAATAAACATAAACACTGTTATGAATAAAATAAATACAAAGTAACCAAAGATAAACTCTTCCAGTGAGTACACATTTTAACAAAAATAAAAGCATGTGTACTCTGTGAATAAAATGAAATTATCTTAAAATAAATAACCAAATGAAATTAATTTAACATGCAATGCAGTAATGCCACAATATTACTAATGCAATGCAGTCCTTCTTATAATCATAAGCAATCATTACAAGAAAAGGTTTTAACAATGCAACATACCTATAAAAGAGCAGCAGAGGGCACAATTAGAATAGACACAGGCAGGTAGGTTCTCTCTCTCTCTGTTAGTCCTCTTAAACAGACCAAACGATATGCAAATCATTAAATAAAATAGTAGACCATTTAACGGACATTAGAAACGTTTCCTTAGCAACAATTTATAAGTAGACACCTAGCAAAACATTACATACAATTTTGCCAAGATTAAATGACTTAAACATGCTAAGTTAGCAAGAAACGGGGGAGAGCAACAAACACATGTTACCCTGACACAAGTTCTCCAATCTTTTGCCGGGAGAAAGCAATGACGTCACCCATGTGTCTTGCTGTGTGCAACGTTAATTAAGACCCCCCTTGCTGCAGAGTAACTCGGAACCATGAAAACACTGGGCGGCAGTGGTGAAGTGTGTAGGGAGTTCGCCTCTGGTGTGCAGGGTCGGAGGTTCGATCCCCCGTCTCCCCGCCACACGTCGAAGTGTCCCTGGGCAAGACACTGAACCCCGAATTGCTCCCGATAGTTAGCTTAGTTAGCTTAGCACCCTAGTGCTAAGCCTACCCTGCGTGGTAGCGGCTGCTATCGGTGTATGAATGTGTGTGTGACTGGGTGAATGTGTACAAAAAAAAACAATGTAAAAGCGCTTTGAGTCTGTGATAAACGGAGATATAGCGCTATACAAGTCCATTTACCATTTACCAAACATTACTCATTATAAAAATGGAGATATAAACGGATACAGGTGAAACTCGAAAAATTAGAATATGGTGCAAAAGTTCATTTATTTCAGTAATGCAACAAAAAAGGTGAAGATAATATATTATATAGACTCATTACATGCAAAGTGAGATATCTCAAGCATTTATTTGTTATAATTGTGATTAGTATGGCTTAAGGTGCAAACACACAAGGCATTTTACACGCGTAAGACTTACGTGCGTAACGCAGCTAAAATGTTGCTTGATCATTTTGTGTCAAAAATGGTTATACGCGCGTAACGTGACTAGTCTCCCTCCCGATATTGTATTTCCCTAATCAACCATGGCTGATCAGACCCGACACAACAGCGTGCATGTCCGCACAAAAACAACAACAACACAGCCAACAACTGTGCCAAAAGACAAACTGAACAGCACAAATAGCCTAGCATTAAAACAGCATTGCATATTCACGGCAGCTACATAACAAACACAGTTACAGCAGCATCGGTACACGGCGGCACAACATAAAGGCAAGTGGCCAAAATTACCCTACCTGGCTGTGACAGGGGACCGTGGCTGGCGTAGATCAACACCGGTGCTTCGCTCTACTTGTTGTGAAAGTCCCGCGGACAGTCTTCATGTTTGGGTTCTTAATATGAGGCGCTAGCCGCCCACACACAACAGGGTGAGTTAACTAATGCTATACGGCGCTAACGTTGTTTATCGGCTAAAGCACACATATTCACTGAATTAACCAGGAAGTCCATTCTCCTGGTTTATTCTCCCCACGTCTTCTAACCCCGAGCGGCTTCATACAGCACCGGCCGCCCGCAATACATTTTCCTCCTCGGTGTCTCTCATCAGCCTCTGTGTACAGTACACTGTTCTCCGACCCTGCCAATGTATGTGACGTCGGGTCAAGCTCAACGCTGATTGGCCAACGCGGCTAATCGTCTCGCGTAGGAGCAACAAAAGTTCAATTTTTTGAACTCCTCGCGTAGCTGCGTAATATATACGCGCGTAATATATACGCACGTAATATATACGCGCGTAAAAATGTTGCTTTAGCGCGAGTGAAAATGTTGCTTTAGCGCGAGTGACGCATTTACGCGCCATGTACGCGCGTAAACCAATGGTTCCCTATGGAAAAGGGGCGGATTTCATACGCGTCTGTACGCGTGTAAAGTGCCTAGTGTGTTCGCACCTATACAGCTTATGAAAACCACACATTCAAAATCTCAGAAAATTAGAATATTACATAAAATCAATAAAAAAGGATTTTAGATACAGAAATGTCGGCCCTCTAGAAGGTATAATCATGCATATGTACTAAGTACTTGGTTTGGGCCCCTTTTGCATGAATTCTTGTCTCAATGCGGCGTGGCATGGATGCTATCAGCCTGTGGCACTGCTGAGGTGTTATGGAAGCCCAGGTTGCTTTGATAGTGGCCTTCAGCTCGTCTGTATTGTTGGGTCTGGTGTGTCTCATCTACCTCTCAACAATAGTCCATAGTTTCTCTATTGGGTTCAGGTCAGGAGAGTTGTCTGGCCAATCAACACAGTAATACCATGGTCAGTCAAGCAGCTACTTGTGGTTTTGGCACTGTGGACAATTTGGCAATGTGTTAAGTCTTGCTGGAAAAAGTAATACATCTCCATAAAGCTTGTCAGCAGACAGGAGCATCAAGTGCTCTAAAATCTCCTGTAGACAGCTGTGGTGACTTTGAAATTGATAACACAGTGGACCAACATCATCAGATAACATGGTGCCTCAAATCATCACTGACTGTTGAAACTTGACAGTGGTCTTCAAGCCCCTTGGATTTTGTGCCCCTCCACTCTTCCTCTAGACTGTGGAACCTTGATTTCCAAATGAAACGCAACATTTCATTTGGATCAGTGATGATTTGAGGTATCATGTCATCTGCTGCTGTTGGTCCACTGTGTTATCAAGTCCAAAGTCACCACAGCCATCTACTAGAAGATTTTAGAGCACTTCATGCTTCTGTCTGTTGACAAGCTTTATGGAGATGACAATTTCCATTTCCAGCTAGACTTCACACCTGCCCACAGTACCATAAACCACTAGTAACTGCTTGACTGAATTTGGGTTTTTTATAAACTTTTAGCCATAATAATCGCAATTATAACAAATGAAGGCTTCACATATCTCACTTTGCATGTAATGAGTCTGTATAATATAGGTTTTGATTTGAACTGTCCTGGTAAGAATGGTGGGATTTGTAAGAATATAAATGTTTGGTAATTGTATTGTTTGAAGAATCAGATAATCGATGTTGGTATTTGCCCGGATGTCCACGTGATATCCATATTGGAATTTACAACATGGCCGCCATAAAACTAACCTTAATAGCAAACCTGACTAGTAGAGGAGGGAGGGGAGCCACGACTGACTGTACTTTCTGTCTGCTGTGTTTTCAGCTGCACTCTGGAATAAAATGGCTTCCAGATCAGAGGAGGATCTCATCTTACTGGAGAGAGATCAGAGAGCTTCAGAGGTTCTCTGCAGTCTGCACTCTGAGAAACTCAAACTCTTCTGTCTGGACCATCAGCAGCCAGTTTGTCTCATCTGTCAACACTCAGAAACACACGCCAACCACAGATTCAAACCAATCGATGAAGCTGCACGACAACACAAGAAAGAGCTTGAGGGAAATTTGGAGGACTTAAAGATGGCGTTACGGGATTTTAAACGAGTTAAAGTGAAGTCTGATCAAACAGCAAAACACATAAAGGTCCAGGCCAGACATACAGAGACACAGATCAAGGATCAGTTTAAGAAGCTTCACCAGTTTCTAGAAGAGGAAGAGGAGGCCAAGATGGCTGCACTGAGGGAGGAAGAGGAGCAGAAGAGTCAGATGATGGAGGAGGAGATTGAGGCTCTGAGCAGAGAGATAGCAGCTCTTTCAGACACAGACAGAGCCATAGAGGAGCAGCTGAAAGCTGAAGACGTCTCATTCCTGCTCAACTACAAGGCTGCAAAGGACAGAGTCCAGCAGTGCCCCCTGCTGGAAGATCCACAGCTGCTCTCAGGAGCTCTGATAGACGAGGCCAAACACCTGGGCAACCTGACCTTCAACATCTGGAACAAGATGAAGGACATGGTCTCCTACACTCCTCTGGTTCTGGACCCAAACACTGTGAGTCCATGGCTCATCCTGTCTGAAGATCTGACGAGTGTGACTGGTGTGGGACCAGGAGGGAGACAGCAGCTTCCTGATAATCCAGAGAGGTTGTATTATGACTGTTCTGTGCTGAGCTCTGAGGGCTTTAACTCAGGGACTCACAGCTGGGACGTCCAGGTTGGAGACAGTAAAGGGTGGGGACTGGGTGTGTTAGCAGAGTCTGAATATAGGATTGAAGAGATGGATTCTAGATTATGGAGAATATGGTTTAATGGAAGTGGATTTTCAGCTGAGTCACCACCACGTCCGGTCACCGATATCTGGAGATTTCTTCTTGATCCAGACATTGAACTCCAAGTGCAGAATATCCAGAAGATCAGAGTGAATCTGGACTGGAACGGAGGAAAGCTGTCGTTCTCTGATCCTGATACTAACACACACATACACACCTTCACACACACTTTCACTGAGAGGATGTTTCCATGCTTTAGCAATTTGGACGAGGAACTCCCTCTGAAGATATTACCAGTGAAGGTCTGTGTGACAGTGGACCAGATCAGTTAGAGATACAGACGGCAGTGCGGTTTGGTTTGGTCAGGCATTTATTTGTATTTCCACCGTCAAAAGTTTGTTAAGGTACCAAAATAAGCGAATTGTGCCGCACCTACTTTTGTAACCTTTTAGTCGGGGTACCAAACAGTCCTAAAAGGGTGGGGTATCACTTTACAATAAGGTACATTAAATTGTGTTACCTACTAAATAAGTATTTTTTGTGTGTGTTACTTACTACATTGTTTTTTTTTTGTTTTTGTTTTTTTTACAGACGGCAGTGTGGTTTCTGTTAGGTTTGGTTTGACATGCATTTGTATTCCCACTGTCAAAAGTTGGAAAGGGTACCAAACTAAAATAAGTGAACTGTGCCTCACTTTCTTTTGTCGCCCTTTGCTTGGGGTACAAAGCCGTTTCAAAGGGTCCCAAAAGGGGGTGGAGCCACACACTGCAGTCCGTTGATTGGTCGACAGAATAATATTCGTGTGAGAGATAAACACCTAGTAGTCACCTCGGCAACAGTGAAAGTATTGTGCTTAGAGAAATATGTCGGGGGGGGGCAGCTCTTTGTTTATTGTGTGGTGTTGTTGGGATTTTACACCTTAAGTTTGTCTTTAATTTGTATTAATCGCAATAAGAGGAAGATGAGGGTTATACTCTCTTTCAAGCCATCAATACAGCATTTTACTAAAATTAAATTCACCTCAGGGCAACACTTAGTTAAGCTATCAATTTTCCTCAGTTTATCATCTGAATCAGTCATATAATGTACTGTTCATTTTGGGAGGCTGAATTTTGTTAAATGTATAACTATAATGACATCTCCATATTAAAATCTAGTAGGTGAAGGTTTTTTTACACAGCAGAAGTTTGCGATTAGCATAATTAACTGTTTGTGCACTTTTGAGAAATCTTTATTGACAGAAAATGATCAAAACACACAAATAATTATACGCTAAACTAGCAAGAGAGTGTATTAGAGTATCCAGCATTTTCTACAACCACTTGTGTTGGCCTTTCGTGTTGGCCAAAATATCATTAAACATTTTTATTTATTTTTGTAATCCATGCATCTGTTGACTTGGTTCGGTTTGTAGTTAAACCTGCAGTGTGTAGAATTTCGGGTTTTATTTCCTAGCAGATTTTGTAGAAAGCAATTATAATATCCATAAGTACATTTCATTTAGTGCAACAGCTGAATTTTTTTTTATTATTATTTATTTTTCCCTAAGAAAGGGTCTCATATATATTTCTGCATATTTTGGACCAAGGCCTTGTGCCGCCATCTTTAAAGTGTCATAGTTGGAATGTCATCAGGTGCATTGTTTAAAATGTAGAATTGTTCTTGTCCTTGAAGGCCACTGTAGCTTCTGTTATTATTCGAAAGGGTTGGGGTTACCCAGGGAGCGTTGCATTCTAGAACTTTCTAGAACTTTCTTGATGATGTCATATTACACACTGCACCTTTAAGACAAACTGTAGTCTAGTGTTTTTGAATTCTGATTTTGTGATAATTGTGATGGATCCATGTGTGTAATTGTTCAGTATATGATTAAACAAACAAACCAACCAATCTACCAACTTGTTTGAATGTTTTATAGATTCAAGTCCGATCATGTTCTTAACACAAACGCACATCACATTTTTTTTAACCTTTATTTTTCCAGATAATTATTCACAATATTGATCTGGTCCGAGAGGCCCTTTGTGCAACTCATCGGGTCTGATGGAAAGTATGCATATTACACAACTTAAACCAAACATAAAAACTACTGGAGATTAATGTGTGAGAAAAAGTCTTATCTGTAGTAATTGGGCAAAACTCATTAACCGTGGCTCAGTTGGTAGAGCGGGTTGGCCAATGATCCAAGGGTTGGCGGTTCGATCCCCGCCCGGCCACCTGTGTCATGGTTGTTGTGTCCTTGGGCAAGACACTTCACCCACCTTGCCTCGAGTGAATGTGTATGACTGCTGTATGTTTGAGGTGGTGTTCGGAGGGGCTGTTGGCGCGGAATGGCAGCCACGCTTCCGTCAGTCTGACCCAGGGCAGCTGTGGCTACTATGGTAGTTTACCACCACCAGTATGACTGTGTGTGAATGAATGGAACCTGGAACCCTGTAAGCGCTTTGAGTCCTAAGGGAATAAAGTGCTATATAAATCCTATCCATTATTAATAATGAATTAACTCGTTAAAGAGTTGTGTGTGTGCGTGTGTGTGTGTGTGTGTGTGTGTGTGTGTGTCGCAGTTAGAACTGTCCTTGGTCTTTCCAGGTGCACTACAGAGCAGCAGGAGTTTTGTTTATAATGAT
>CASHTC010001425.1:77500-100000 GCA_949357725.1 Hyperoplus immaculatus
TCATCTTTATTCTTAAAGCTGCAGTGTGTAGAATTTTGGGTTTTATTTCCTAGCAGATTTTGTAGAAAGTAATTATAATATCCATAAGTACATTTAATTTAGTGCATAATAGCTGAAAAATATGTTTTGAATTATTATTTTTTCCTTAGAAAGGGTCTCATATATGTCCATATTTCTGCATATTTTGGACCAAGGCCTAGTGCCGCCATCTTGAAAGTGTCATAGTTGGAATGTCATCAGGAGCATTGTTTAAAATTTAGAATTGTTCTTGTCCTTGAAGGCCACTGTAGCTTCTGTTATTATTCTAAAGGGGTGGGGTTACCCAGGGAGCGTTGCATTCTAGAACTTTGTAGAACTTTCTTGATGATGTCATATTACACACTGCACCTTTAAATCGTATAATGAGAAGAAAATATTAAAATAAAAAAATTCCTCTATTAAAAAAATAAAAAATCCTCTATTTTCTTTTTTTTTAAGATATTTTTTTGGCATTTTAATGCTTTATTGATAGTGTAGAGACAGAGTTGAAATGGGGCAGAGAGGGGAGTGACATGCAGAGAACGACCGCGGGCTGGAATCGAACCCGGGTCCGCTGCTGGCCGAGGCCCATGGGGGGGGGACGCCCTACCAACTGAGCTAAGGGCGCCCCCTCTAATTTGTTTTTCTTCCCTGTGGCCCTAATACTGTTCTGTACATTACATACAAACCAATAAAAATAAAGAAAAAAAAAGAAAGTGTCATCTTAAACTGACAGATCGCTAAAGCCCGCCCCTTTACATGCAGCTGGCCAATGACAACGCAGGATTTGACAGGTTCAAACAGAGGTCTTGGCTACACTCCATTGACTCACATGGAATACCTTTAGATTATATTATTTATTTATTTTTACTTTTCGGGCTTTCTTTTGTTGACTTCTTGGTATAAATGCTCAAAGTTTTTCCTGGGATACTTGTCATAGTAGCACTCATTACTTGGTGAGTTTGGAAGGAGATATATATGATTGGCTCCCTTTCCAAAACATACTTCAAACAGTGGGAAGTGTAGGCTGGCTGTGGGTTAAGTTATATGGACTTCCTCATACCCAGTTCAACCATCAGAAATCAACAGACACGGCTTCGTCAGCTTCAAGGTAAATCATAACGTTTTTCAGCTGTCAAATCACGTTAGTAGATGATAGCTGTCACAGTGGTTGTTAACCTGCATTAGCGTTAGCTCCGCCGGCTAAGCTAATGTGGCTATGGTCTGTTGACATTATGGAAAACAGTCAGATTTTTAATTTTTTTTATTTTTTGGGGGGCTTTTGTTTGTGGACTTCTTGGTAGAAATGGTCAAACATTTTTCCCCGGGATACTTGTAATAGTAATAGGGCTGCAACTAACGATTCATTTGATAATCGATTAACCTGTCGATTATTTTCTCGATTAATCGATAATTAATCGATTAGGGTTTTGGTCCGTAAAATGTCAGAAAATGGTGAAAAATCTTGATCAATTTTCCAAAGCCCATGTTGACGTCCTCAAATGTATTGTTATGTCCAACACACACGGATATTTCAGTTTACTGTCATAATAGGATTAAAGAAACCAGAAAATATTCACATTTGAGAAGCCGAAATCCGATAATTTTGTTTTATTAAAAATACTCAAGGTGATTAATCGATTATCAAAATAGTTGGCGATTATTTTAATAATCGATTAATAATTGATTCATCGATTAATCGTTGCAGCTCTAAATAGTAACACTCACTACTTGGTGAGTTTGGAAGAAGATGTATATGATGTTTTCCCTTTCCAAAACACACTTCAACAGTGAGAAGTGTTATACATTGTCTTTATAGGCCTACTTAGTACTGAGTGAAAAGGTGTAGATTGAAGTAAGGTCAATAGATAGACAGATATAATAGATGTATGTATATATAAAATAGATATATGTATATATAGAATCTCTGTCAGTCAAGATGTTTGAATAGCGAACTTTTACATACAGTACAATATTTTCTATCCCGTCAAAAACTGTCCCCATGTATAACAATGTTTGTGCTATAACATATCTAAGTTTACAGTGAGTACGAAATACTTTTTGTTGATTCTAGTGAAAATGTCCTCACTTAACAAAAATGTCCTCACTAAAAGGTCTAAAACTCAAATAGGTTCTCACTTAAACTCACACACACACACACACACACACACACACACACACACACACACACACACACACACACACACACACACACACCTCTGCCACACCCCATCAGTCTCACTGAGTTTGCAGAGGCTGGTTTGATGATACTCACATATCATTTAGCTTTCTGCTGTCACTGTTTTATTTGTTAATTTGAATAAGCGGTATGGTGGCCCGTATAGGTCATATTTCATGTTTATCACTCACATAATACACAAATCTTACCACTCACATTCGCCTCTTATCTTCTATCTTACCTTAACACACACACACACACACACACACAACTCTCATGCTTTATTTGAGAATTTACAATTACTTTGCCATGAAACGTTGTAAAATAATGCTCTAACAAATAAAGACAAATGGTTTAAGACAGTTTGTAAAAATATTGTGACCCCCCCCCACACACACATACACACACACACACACACACACACACACACACACACACACACACACACACACACACACATACACACACACACATACACACACACACACACACACACACACACACACACACACACATACACACACACACACATACACACACACATACACACACACACTTTGCCCCCCCCTCCCCAACACTGATACAGTTCATAGTTTGAGCATGAGCAAAGAAGACTAAATGATTTGGAGCAATTTGAGTTGTCAAACAGAATTTAATTGACAGAATCACAGAATCTGAATGTTAAATCAACACGCTATGCTCTCAAATTAAAGGCCCACATTCTGGAACACAACTAGGGAAAACACTGCACACAAAAGAAGGTTGTTTAAGCTGTGGAGCTAATTTTGGGATTTCAATAGCTTGAGTGAGTCGCACAAATCCTCCCCTGTGTAGCTATCTATGGCCACCATCTCTCATTTGCATCATAATAAGTGTGTGTGTGTGTGTGTGTGTGTGTGTGTGTCTGTGTGTGTGTGTGTGTATTTGTGTGTGTCTGTGTGTGTGTGTGTGTGTGTGTGTGTGTGTGTTAGAGTAAACATCCTGCTAGCACCACCGCTGCTTCTACCATTGAAATGCGCTGAAGGCAAAAACAAATAGCCATCGGTGCCAAGTCTGTGTGTGTGTGTGTGTGTGTGTGTGTGTGTGTGTGTGTGTGTGTGTGTGTGTGTGTGTGTGTGTGTGTGTCGGTTTGTTTAGCTGATGAAGTTAGATTTGTGCTGATTCATGCTTAGTGGATAATTCATTGTGTCTTTGTCTGCCTTCAGCACTCTGTCCCTGCGTTCCAATCCCCATACTTCCCTACTATTTAGTATGCCAGATAAAGATTTAGGATGTCCCAATACATGCACGTCAATTGTAGTATGCTGAACATACATAAATGCCCCACTAACTCCAATATAATTTTGCAGTATTCATCTTTATTCTTGACATTTTCTCAACATAATTAATTAAAAAAACAATCTTCCTTATGTCTCCGGTGTATGTCTCTGAAACACACCCACCAAGAGTGAAGTATATCAGACACACACACACACACACACGCACACACACACACACACACACACACGCACACACACACACACACACACACACACACACACACACACACACACACCTATATATCTCCCTTTACATTTAGATAATCTGTGTTCTTGCTCAAGCCATAAACGTAGTTACGAAATTCTGCGGCACAATAATTTACTCGTCTATTAGCCACATTAGTGCCGGCTTCATTACACTGACTTCCTGTTAAATTTATGATTTAATTAAAAATCTGCCTAATTACTTTAACTGCATAATTTGCCCACGCCATATATCAGTGAGTTACAGGTCATTGGAACAAGGGGGCTCTGGAAGTTCAACACTTATAGCTCACTTAAAGCTGGGGTGGAGGATTTGGGGAGAAAATGGCAGTTGGGATAGAGATTCGAATCCAAATACCTCAACCGCTCCACTTGTTCTCTTTGGTCCCTCCCCTATGGTCCCTCCCTGACACGCTCTACACACCAACAAAGTCGTGCCAAAGTGAATGGACAGTCCCAACAGCCAATAAGAACAGAGAATTGGACCCTTGCTATGATTGGTCAAAGTGTACAGCTCATGTTAACTTTGACCAATCAGAAATCATATACCCCAGCTTTAAGTTTTTTTTTTTTTGTTTTTTTAGGCTCCTAAACTTTAGAAAAGTGGAAAAACAATCTGAAACAAAAACTTTTTTTTATGAAGATGAGACACAGCAGGAACATTTTTAATCATCATGAAACATTGTCAGTTTATTAATTTTATATAAAACAATTGTTGGTCTTTTACTTTTTAAAATGTATATCTTAATTTCATTTTTACAACATGTCAGTGTCCAACCTTTTTTACAGGGCACATTTTGGATACAGCCTTTTATCATTTTATGACAAAAAATATACCATGTAAAGGTCTTAAAAATGTTTTTTCAGTTTGTTTTTGAGAAGAAAATGTTCCATGATTCAGACATTCATCACAATACAACATATGAACAAACCTACATTTACATTTTGGACTTTTTATTTATGGTGTATGTAGGCCTATATATGTTTAATAAATGAACACACCCAAATTAATGAAAACATAAAATAAATCTAACCACTACAACACAACCCCCCTCCCCCCAACCCCCTCCTCTTCATGGAATGACTCAAAGCTTGATGAACTCAGCAGTGTCTCCATAATCACAAAACCGAACTCCAGCGTGTAGCGGCTGAGTGAATGTGGTCTGGACTCTGTGGAGGAGAGTCATGGTTCCAGAGACGCTGTAGAAGGACAGAACACCTGCACTGTGATCCAGGTACACTCCTAATCTGGAGGACTGAGGACCTGAGACGGGAGTATGGACACTGTTGTAACAAAAGTCATAACTGTATTCGTCACAAGTTAACGCCCAAGATTTGTCATTGTATCCAAATTGACTTTCATCCCCTGCCCTGCTGATATTCTTGTATGCGACTGCTACATAAGCACTGTGCCCTCCCCACTCCACTTCAAAGTAACAACATCCAGTCAGACTCTCTTTACTCAGGACCTGAGTATCATAACCAGCAAATCTGTCTGGGTGACTAGAATAAGACTGAAATGTACCTATTCTTTTTGCTTTCCTGTTCCCATCAGATAATACCAGCAGTGTGTTCACTGTGTTTGGATCCATTGTGATTCCACATGAATATCTTAAGAAGTCAGCTCTGGTCAGTGAGATGTTTGTCCATGTCTCTCTCAGGACGTCCTGTAGCTTCTCTCTGGCTCCTGACACAGCCGCTGTCACAACCTCAAAGTATCTCAGAGGACGGATGTTGATGCTGGATGTAGATTCACTGAGTGCAGACAGTGAGCGGTAGTTGTGTAGAAACTGGTTGTGATCCTCTGTGTGTGAGAGCGTCTTCAGCTCAGCGATCTCCTGCTCCAGCTTCTCCTGAAGATCTCTGACTCGACTGACTTCAGTTTCCTGCTTTGCTCTGAGCTGCTGCTTCACATCAGAGCTTGTTTTCTGCATGAGACGGATCAACTGGGAGAAGGTCTTCTTACTGTGCTCCACTGCTTTATCAGCAGAGCCATTGATAGCCTCCACCTCCTGTTGGAGCAGCTTCACTTCTCTCTCTCCGTCCTGGATTCTCTGCTGGATGTTTAATAGGAGATGTTAGTCACTGGTTTCATCTAGGGCTGGGTATCGTCAAGGACTTTGCGATACGATACGTATCACGATACACTGGTCACGATAAAATATATCACAGTATATCACGATATATTGCGTATCTTGATATATCACGATATATTGCGATATTCCATAAACAAGTTGCCTTGTCAAACATAACAGCACAATATATTGATAATTGCACAGACAAATTAAGTCTAAACTATCTCATTCAATACTTCCTTTACTATTTTCTTCCTTTTTTTTGATTTTGGCAAATGATCAAACACTGCTGCAGCTGCCATAACATCAACATAACAAATCCAATCCACTCTTGTACTAACTGTACAGGACACAATGAAAATTAAAACACATCATTGTGCTTTTGTGACACAGTGAATCTTAAGTATTCTTATAAACAAAATTGATCTAACTTCAATAGTCAGTATCCTAGAGGCTCAGGCCTGACAGCAGACATGGGTTTGAATCTGACCCGTGATTGTTCTCTGCATTTCATTCCCTCTCTGCCCCATTTCATATCTGTCTCTCTGCACTGTCAATAAAGCCCTGAAAAGCAAAAAATAAAAAAGATATCATAAAATAATTAATACATTAACGATACTGATATCGTGAAACTAAGTATTGCGAAATATCGATATATCGATTTTTTGACACAGCCCTAGTTTCATCACAATATGTTTTTGATAGATTCATTGGACAATGATACGATTTCACAAAGTCTGCAGTGATACAACTTTGATTAGATTTGATTCAGGGCCCTATGATCGATATGAGATGATATCATTTAACAAAACCTGTTACATTCATATCAACTCCACAAGATAAAAACTAAATAAAATAGAAGTGGGCGCTCGTGGTGTAGTGGTTAGACTGCCCCCATGTTTGAGCTGACCCAGCTTCAAATATGGCCCGGGTCGTTCTCTGCAAGTCACCCCCTTCTCTACCCCATTTCATTTCTGTCTGTACACACTGTCAATGGAGCATGAACAATGCCAAAACATAATCTTAAGAAAAAAACAAAAAAAACAATTGATTTTACCATTTTATTTCTGAGCTCTTTCAGATATCTAAATAAAAAACAATCCATTATTTTAGGGGAATTAGTGTCATATCGATGCAGTTTGATCTTTTGCCAATTAATCAATATATCAATCTATGTATCGTTACAGCCCCAATGTGTATTCAGCTCACCTGGACCTCCCTCTGCCTCTCAGTGCGTTCTGCTGCAGCTGACACTGTGTCGTGGCCTTTGTGTTCGTCCATTGAACACAGATAACAGATAGACTGCTGATCAGTACGGCAGAAGATCTTCATCACCTCATCATGACGAGAGCAGAGGTTCTCCTGGAGCTTCGTGGAGGGCTCCACCAGCTTGTGTTTCTTAAATGTAGCTGAATCATAATGTGGCTGGAGGTGTTTCTCACAGTAAGAGGCCACACACACCAGACAGGACTTTAGGGCTTTCAGTTTTCTCCCAGTGCAGACATCACAGGCCACATCTTCAGGTCCAGCATAGCAGTGATCAGCAGGAGCAGCTTGGAGTCCAGTCTTCTTCAGTTCCTCCACTAAATCTGCTAACATGGTGCTTTTCACCAGCACAGGCCTTGCTGTGAATGTGTGCCTACACTGAGGGCAGCTGTACATGTGTTTCTTCCCCTCTTCATCCAGGTGGGTTTTAATACAGTCCATGCAGTAGCTGTGTCCACAGGGAACAGTCACCGGATCCCTCAGTAGATCCAGACAGATAGAACAGCAGATTATGTCCCGGTCGAGCTGGAATCCTGCCTGCGCCATTTCTCCTCTCTGTGTCAGAGACTGTGTGAGTTTCACTTCCTCTAAACTGCAACTAGTTTGTACTCTGATCTGAACAGCATGTGTCTGTGTGTTTGCTTAGAGTGAATGGGGCCTATCAGCTCACTACATGTTGGTTAAGCCAATCTCCAAAATGTAGATCTAAAGGGGAGGGAACTAGGACATGTATGCACAGAGTGGAGCTGGCTGTGTCTGAAAGCAGGGAGTGGTTACCAAGCGTTGAGTCATATGTTTGAGAGAGACACTCTGGCTGTGTTCCAAACCCCACACTTCCCTGCTATTCAGTATGGTAGAAAAAGATTGAGGATGTCCCAATACACTACACGGGGTTAGATTCAGTATGCTTAAAAATGCTGATGAGGCTAAACTCAGCCATGATTATTTGTTGACCCTGTTGCCGTCTGAAGAAAAAGTGAAGCATGAAACGTGGTTCAAAGCAAAAATGCTGTTAAATGATGATTCCACTGCACATCAACCAGGTCACCCAGGAGTCAAACCATGGAGCATATTCATCCTGGACAAAGCTCTAACTACGAGTTTTGAACTTTGAGCAGGAACATAGTTACAATGACCGTCTGTTTACTGGTAAGGAGAGCAGCAGGCACACAGCAGGCAAACAGAGATTTTTTTTTTTTTTTTTTTGCACCGGTCAATTTTGTGATTTTCGGCTATTTTGCTTAAATAAACAACTTTTCAGGCCTAAACAGGACCATGTGTACATTTAGGTGTTTATTTGAACCTTGTCTGTTTGCATCTGTTTATGTCTCCTATACAACCATTATCTCAACATTAGTGTAGTGTCCGAGGTGTATAAAGACTTGAAGACACTCTCAATAAAATAAAAACTTAAACTCTTGGAGCATATCGTCTGTTTATTTACTTCTCAACTCCGTCCCCTTCTATTTACAACACTACTGTGCATGGTCCAACAACAAACACTGCTTACGTATGTCCCCTATAAGGGAAGAAATGTCCCATTTAAATAATCCAGAAATAGAAAAACATAAAAAAAATTTGAATAACAGATGTATGTTACAGAATACATTGGGGAACAACATGTGACAGATCGAGTGATTTAAAAACAAACCTGACTCACCAAATATTTCAAATTCCGGGTTTTCCTGATTCATTACATCAGTAATAACAAAACATTTTAACATCCCAAATGTGTGCCACCAATGTACAGTCGAAACCAAAATTATTCATATGCCTGGCACATTTTGACTTAAAGTTACTTTCATGAAACGAGCAAGCTTTTTCTTTATTGGAAATGACACAAGCTACTCCTTTGCGTTGAAAGGAGCCAGTTGAGGTGGTTCGGGCATCTGGTAAGGATGCCCCCAGGGCGCCTCCCTAGGGAGGTGTTCCAGGAGCGTCCAGCTGGAAGGAGGAAGACCCAGGACTAGGTGGAGAGATTATGTCTCCACACTGGCCTGGGAACGCCTCGGGATCCCCCAGTCAGAGCTGGTTGATGTGGCCCGGGAAAGAGAAGTTTGGGGCTCCCTGCTCAAGCTGCTGCCCCCGCGACCCGATTTCGGATAAGCGGTTGAAGATGATGATGATGAAATGACACAGGCTTCTCCCAAAAGATAATAAGACAAGCCTTTGTCATTTACAATAAAGAAAAAGCTTGCTGGTTTCATAACAGTTACTTTAAGTAAAAATTTGCCAGGGGTGTGAATAATTTCGATTTTGACAGTATCTGTATGATCTATACATTAAAAAGGTTCCCCTAATCACCTGCAGTGCCTAGCATTCATATACATTTATTTGAATTTAATGAATTCAGCAGTGTCTCCATAATCACAAAGCCAAACTCCAGCGTGTAGCGGCTGAGTGAATGTGGTCTGGACTCTGTGGAGGAGAGTCATGGTTCCAGAAACGCTGTAGAAGGACAGAACACCTGCACTGTGATCCAGGTACACTCCTATTCTGGAGGACTGAGGACCTGAGACAGGAGTATGGACACTGTTGTAATACAAGTCATAACCGTTTATGCCACAAGATAACGCCCAAGATCTGTCATTGAATCCTAATGAACTTTCACACCCTGCTCTGCTGATGTTCTTGTATGCGACTGCTACACAAACTCTGTCCCCTCTCCACTTCACCTCCCAGTAAAAACATCCAGTCAGACTCTCTGTACTCAGCACCTGAAACCTGTCAGTGAATCTGTCTGGGTGTCTAGAATAAGACTGAGATTTACCTATTGTTGTTACTTTTCTGTTCCCATCAGATAATAACAGCAGTTTGTTCACTGTGTTTGGATCTATTGTGATGTCACGTGAATATCTTAAGAAGTCAGCTCTGGTCTTGGGCTCTGGTTGTGGCAGCTTCACATCTCTCCCTCCGTCCTGGATTCTCTGCTGGATGTTTAATAGGAGGTGTTAGTCGCTGGTTTCATCACAATGTGCTTTGATAGATTCATTGGACAATGATTTAATACAGTATATGCCGATATCACAAAGTCTGCAGTGATACAACTTTGATTTGATTTGATTTGATTTGATTAAGAGGCCTGCGATCGATATGAGAAAATATAATTTAACAAAATCTGTTACATTTACAGTATATCAACTCAAAAAAAAAACCTTCGCCATTGAATCCATATACAAATCTATATCCATGTTTCATTATAGCTCTGTTCATTTGTTAACACTTTAATTACAACACATGTACATGAATTTGTTTTAGTTAATGCTTAATAAACATTAACTAAGCATTAACTGATGGCTAATAGCTGCTTTGTTGATGCTTAATGAGCATTATTTGAGCATTAGCTAACTGTAATGCCAGGTTAATGCTTAACCAAACATTGCCTAACCATAAATAAGTAGGCATGTGTTAACTAACAGTTTATTAATGTAACCCTGTTGTAAATTGTTACTTAATTCAACTCACCTGGACCTCCCTCTGCCTCTCAGTGCGTTCTGCTGCAGCTGACACTGTGTCGTGACC
Organism: Hyperoplus immaculatus; assembly: GCA_949357725.1. Taxonomy (NCBI): domain Eukaryota; kingdom Metazoa; phylum Chordata; class Actinopteri; order Uranoscopiformes; family Ammodytidae; genus Hyperoplus; species Hyperoplus immaculatus. The sequence goes on from CASHTC010001425.1 coordinate 88,084, forward strand.
TTTGTGTTCGTCCATTGAACACAGATAACAGATACACTGCTGATCAGTACGGCAGAAGATCTTCATCACCTCATCATGACGAGAGCAGAGGTTCTCCTGGAGATTCTTGGATGGCTCCACCAGCTTGTGTTTCTTAAATGTAGCTGAATCATAATGCGGTTGGAGGTGTTTCTCACAGTAAGAGGCCAGACACTGTAGACAGGACTTGAGAGCTTTCAGTTTTCTCCCAGTGCAGAAATCACAGGCCACATCTTCAGGTCCAGCATAGCAGTGATCAGCAGGAGCAGCTTGGAGTCCAGTCTTCTTCAGTTCCTCCACTAAATCTGCTAACATGGTGTTTTTCACCAGCACAGGCCTTGCTGTGAATGTGTGCCTACACTGAGGGCAGCTGTACATGTGTTTCTTCCCCTCTTCATCCAGGTGGGTTTTAATACAGTCCATGCAGTAGCTGTGTCCACAGGGAACAGTCACCGGATCCCTCAGTAGATCCAGACAGATAGAACAGCAGATTATGTCCCGGTCGAGCTGGAATCCTGCCTGCGCCATTTCTCCTCTCTGTGTCAGAGACTGTGTGAAGTTCACTTCCTCTAAACTGCAACTAGTTTGTACTCTCTGAGTACAAATCAGTAGTATCTAGTAGTATAGTATACTAGTAGTATCTGAACAGCATGTGTGTGTATGTGTGCAGTGAACGGGGCTGAGTGGAGCTGGAATGTGTTTGAAAGCAGGGAGTGTTTTAAGCGTTGAGTCATATGTTTGTGAGAAAAGGAAAAGGAAAAGGAGTGGTTCCAGGAAAAGGAGTGGTTAACCCTTTAGGCGCTGGGTTTTATTTTTAAAAATACTAGATTTTGACACTTACATTTCAGAAGGCTCCGGATTGAAAGTGGTTTGAGACAGAAACAAATATTGAGAATGACCTAAAGTTTATCTGGGGAGTACATTTTTCCATCTAATTAGCATATTATGACGTCATATGGTGGCGGCCATGTTGGATTATGTAATTTCCATGAAATACCTGATATTTTGGGAGAGAGTTGAACTTATTTAATCAGATTCACCCCTCCATCCATTTGTAATGATGTCCACTTTGTTGTAAGCCAACAGTTGTAAACTAGAACTAGAACTACACCACACAACTCATGCAAACAGCAGGCGTTTCTTATGATTTTTTTTTACCCACCACCATTTTTATTTCTTTTTTTCTTCTATTCTTCATTATTATTATGATTATTATTATCATCATTATTATCATTATAATATGATAATATAATATATATATATATATATATATATATATATATATATATATATATATATATATATATATATATATATATACACTCACCGGCCACTTTATTAGGTACAGCAGTTAATTTTCTTGTTAACACATATAATTTATCAGCCAATCACATGTCAGCAACTCGCTGCATTTAGGCATGTAGACCTGGATGGGACAACTTATTGAGGTTGAAACCGAGCAACAGAATGGGGAAGAAAGGGAGTTTAAGTGACTTTGAACATGGCAATGTTGAGGGTGCCAGGAGGGCTGGTATGAGTATTTCAGAAACTGCTGATCTACTGGGATTTTCACTCTAAACCATCTCTAGGGTTTACAGAGAATGGCCCGAAAAATAAAAAATATCCAGTGAGCGGCATTTGTGTGGACGTAAAATGCTTTGTTGAAGTTAGAGGTCAGAGGAGGATGGGCATACTAGTTTGAGATGATAGAAAGGCAACAGTAACTCAAATAACCACTCGTTACAACCAGGGTATGCAGAATACCATCTCTGAACGCAAAACACCACCAACCTTGAGGCAGATGGGCTACAGCAGCAGAAGACCCACCGGGTGCCACTCCTGTCAGCTAAAAACAGGAAAATGAGGCAACAATTCTCACAGGATCACCAATATTGGACAATAGAAGATTGAAAGATCATGCCTGGTCTGACGAGTCTCGATTTCAATTGCGACATTCAGATGGCAGGTTCAGAATTTGGCGTAAACAACATGAAAGTATGGATCCATCCTGCTGTGCACCATCAACCGTGCCATGTTCAAAGTCACCTAAACCCCCAATCTGTGAGACGGGGAGGGGCTCGCGGCAACACCCGCTGCTCGTTGAGCAATGAGCACAGTAACTGCAGAGTGATACGTGCTTTCACGTCAGAGTCTCCAAACACCATAAAAGTTTTCAAAACAACCAGAAAAAAATCGCTAGGAGGATATGACAAAAAAAGTTAAGTTTGGATGGGATTTTTTTTTTTTTTTGGGGGGGGATTTCCGGATTTTTTGCATTGAAGCATGACGTTTTTCTGAGCTAAGGTCTAGGTACGGGATCTCTGCCAACTAGTGGAGGGGAGTTTGAACAAAATATAACACTCTATTCAGAGAAAACAGCTGTTTGATTCAGTAAAGCGTCATGTCGCAATTTTGCGACTTTGGCGCCTAAAGGGTTAACACTATGGCTGCATTCCAATCCCCATACTTTTTTAAGCATGCTGTATCTGACCACATGCGTTGGGACATCCTAAAATAGTTTGTCTACAGTACTAAATATCAGGGAAGTATGGGGTTTGGAACGCAGCCAGAGTGTCTCTCACAAACATATGAGTAAACGCTTGGTAACCACTCTCTGCTTTCAAACACAGCCAGCTCCACTCTGTGCATACATGTCCTTGTTTCCTCCCCTTTAGATCTACAGTGTGGAGATGGGCGTAACCACACACACACACACACACACACACACACACACACACACACACACACACACACACACACACACACACACACACACACACACACACACACACACACACACACACACTCACACACACACACACACACACACACACACTCACATGCTGTTCAGATCAGAGTACAAACTAGTTGCTGTTTAGAGGAAGTGAACTTCACACAGTCTCTGACACAGAGAGGAGAAATGGCGCAGGCAGGATTCCAGCTCGACTGGGACATAATCTGCTGTTCTATCTGTCTGGATCTACTGAGGGATCCGGTGACTGTTCCCTGTGGACACAGCTACTGCATGGACTGTATTAAAACCCACCTGGATGAAGAGGAGAAGAAACACATGTACAGCTGCCCTCAGTGTAGGCACACATTCACAGCAAGGCCTGTGCTGGTGAAAAGCACCATGTTAGCAGATTTAGTGGAGGAACTGAAGAAGACTGGACTCCAAGCTGCTCCTGCTGATCACTGCTATGCTGGACCTGAAGATGTGGCCTGTGATTTCTGCACTGGGAGAAAACTGAAAGCTCTCAAGTCCTGTCTACAGTGTCTGGCCTCTTACTGTGAGAAACACCTCCAACCGCATTATGATTCAGCTACATTTAAGAAACACAAGCTGGTGGAGCCCTCCAAGAAGCTCCAGGAGAACCTCTGCTCTCGTCATGATGAGGTGATGAAGATCTTCTGCCGTACTGATCAGCAGTGTATCTGTTATCTGTGTTCAATGGACGAACACAAAGGTCACGACACAGTGTCAGCTGCAGCAGAACGCACTGAGAGGCAGAGGGAGGTCCAGGTGAGTTGAATTAACTGTAACACTTTACAATAAGGGTACATTAATTAACAGCTAGTTAACACTTTTCAATGTCATTAACAATTAGTTAATGCTTATCAAGCATTAAGAAGCTGTTTAAGCATACTTATTAAAGGCCTACTTCACCGGTGGGAATATGAAGGTGTATTGAACTCTGAGATCCTATGTAGTATAAATGTGACATCACATTAAGAGAAATATATGGTTAGACAGTGAAACCATAAAACACTCTTTCTGCCTTTTCTCAGGCTAGGATGAACCAATTTCAATTTGTTTTGCACATTTATACTACATAGGATCTCAGAATTCAATACACATTCATATTTCCACCGATGAAGTAGGCCTTTAATGTTAAGACAATTTTTGGTTAAAGGTCACATATTATGCTAAATGCACTTTTTAAATGTGTTCTAACATATCCATGGGTCCACGGTGTGCCTAGAGACTGCCAAAATATAAAAAAAATAACAATCTCTCCTGTTCTCACCCTCCCTCTTTCTGAAACCCCCACCCTTCCCCCCCAATATACTCCAGTCAGAATTCTCCTAATTTCTGACCTCACAAACTGGAAAGCCAGAAGCTTCCACTGTGCAGCCCACACCCCTATTTCTTATTGGTCCACGGCCCTGACAGACAGAGGGCGAGGCGTATCTGGCTTCGCTTCCGGACAGGGGGCGGGGGGAGCTCAAAGATTGTATATTCATGAGGGGAGCTGCTTCTCTTTTTAAAACATAGGCCATTGTGAGATTAGCTGAACATCAGCATAGTACAATAAATTATCTGAAAGTTTTTTTCAGCAAACAATTAAAGAAAAACGTATTAGGGACCACTAAGACCATATGATATGGTGTATAATAGTGCCGAAAAGTGTATAATATGGGAGCTTTAAGCATTTGCTAGGCATAACAGTTAGCTAATGCTCAATTAATGTTCATTAAGCATTCACTAAGCATATACAAGTTCATTCATGTACACTTGTTGTAAAGTGATAGCAAATAACCATCAGGGCTTTAACGAAACATGGATAGGTCGATATATCGATTAATTGGCGAAAGATGAAACCATATCAACGAAACATTTTTTTTGAGTTGATTAAATTATATCGTCTCATATCGATCGCAGGCCCCTGAATTAAATCAAATCAAAGTTTTATCACTGCAGTAGTATTGTGGCAGACTTTGTGATATTGCTATGCGGAGGCTGATTTCAAACCCGGGTCTGCTGTGAAGAGGACTGAGCCTCTATGGTGGTGGTGGGAGGGGGAGGGGGTGGGACTCTAACCACTACACCACCAAAAGCATAGGTTGTTAATTAAACAATGGAATTTAATCAAATCGAAAGTAGAATCGTGGTAGACTTTGTGATATCTTGTCTTTTCCAATGAATCTATCTAACACATATTGTGATGAATCCAGTGACTAACATCTCCTATTAAACATCCAGCAGAGAATCCAGGACGGAGAGAGAGATGTGAAGCTGCTCCAACAGGAGGTGGAGGCTATCAATGGCTCTGCTGATAAAGCAGTGGAGCACAGTAAGAAGACCTTCTCCCAGCTGATCCGTCTCATCCAGAAAACAAGCTCTGATGTAAAGCAGCAGCTCAGAGCAAAGCAGGAAACTGAAGTCAGTCGAGTCAGAGATCTTCAGGAGAAGCTGGAGCAGGAGATCGCTGAGCTGAAGACGCTCTCACACACAGAGGATCACAACCAGTTTCTACACAACTACCGCTCACTGTCTGCACTCAGTGAATCTACATCCAGCATCAACATCCGTCCTCTGAGATACTTTGAGGACGTGACAGCGGCTGTGTCAGGAGCCAGAGAGAAGCTGCAGGACGTCCTGAGAGAGACATGGACAAACATCTCACTGACAGAGACTCAAGTGGATGTTTCACTGCCACAACCAGAGCCCAAGACCAGAGCTGACTTCTTAAGATATTCACGTGGAATCACACTGGATCCAAACACAGTGAACACAAAGCTGTTATTATCTGAGGGGAACAGGAAAGCAACAAGAGTGAGGCAAGAACAGTCTTATTCTAGTCACACAGACAGATTCACTGAGCGTCCTCAGGTCCTGAGTACAGAGAGTCTGACTGGATGTTGTTACTGGGAGGTGGAGAGGAGAGGGAAAAACGTTTGTGTAGCAGTCGCATACAAGAATATCAGCAGAGCAGGGGATGACATTGGATTTGGATACAATGGCAAATCTTGGGCGTTATATTGTGAGAGAGACAGTTATCACTTTTATTACAACAGAGTCCGTACTCCTGTCTCAGGTCCTCAGTCCTCCAGAATAGGAGTGTACCTGGATCACAGTGCAGGTGTTCTGTCCTTCTACAGCGTCTCTGAAACCATGACTCTCCTCCACAGAGTCCAGACCACATTCACTCAGCCGCTACACGCTGGAGTTTGGCTTTATTTTGGATCCACTGCTGAGTTCATTAAAATCAGATAAACGTATATGAACGCTAGGCACTGCAGGTGAATTGGGGAACCTGTTTTATTCATAGATCATACAGCTACATCGGTGGCACATATTTGGGATGTTAAAATGTTTGTTATTGTTGATGTGGTGGATCAGGAAAACCCAGAATTTGATATATATATATATATATTTTTCTTTCAATCACTCGATCTGTTTCTATGTCACACATGTTGTTCCCCAATATATTCTGTAACATGCATCTGCTTTTCTTCTTTGTTTCTAGTTCTGGTTTATTGGAATGGGGACATTTCTTGCCGTGAGGGGGGGACATACATTGTGTGTTGTTGTAGTAAGCACAGTAGAGTTGTAAACAGGAGGAGACAGAGTTGATATGAGAAGATGACAACAAAAGTACATAAACAGAGACTATGTACGTCACTCTCCAAGAGTTCCTGAGTTTTTATTTTATTAAGAGGTTCTTCAAGTCTTTATACACCTCAGACGCTACGCTAATGTTGTTTAAAGATGGTTGTCTAGGAGAAATATACAGACGCAAACAAACAAGGTTTAGTCAAATAAACACCTAAATGTACATTATTAGGCCTGAATACTTTAGCAAAATAGCCAAAAATCTCAAGATTGCCCAGTGCTAAAAAAGAAAAAACCCTCTGTTTGCCTGCTGTGTCTCTCCTTATCAGTAAACAGAAGGTCATTGTAACTATGTTCCTGCTCAAAGTTCAAAACTCGTTGTTAGAGCTTCGTCCAGTGTGAATATGCTCCATGGTTTGACTCCTGGGTGACCTGGTTGATGTGCAGTGGAATCATCATTTGACAGCATTTCTGCTTTGAACCACGTTTCATGCTTCACTTTTTCTTCAGACGGCAACAGGGTCCACAAATAATCATGGCTGAGTTTAGCCTCATCAGCATTGTTAAGCATGCTGAATCTGACCCTGTGTAGTGTATTGGGACATCCTACATGTCTTTCTACCATACTAAATAGCAGGGAAGTGTGGGGTTTGGAACACAGCCAGAGTGTCTCTCACAAACATATGACTCAACGCTTGGTAACCACTCCCTGCTTTCAGACACAGCCAGCTCCACTCTGTGCATACATGTCCTAGTTCCCTCCCCTTTAGATCTACAGTGTGGAGATGGGCGTAACCACACACACACACACACACACACACACACACACACACACACACACACACACACACACACACACACACACATGCTGTTCAGATCAGAGTACAAACTAGTTGCAGTTTTGAGGAAGTGAAACTCAGGGGCACTTTACACTGTGAAAACGTGACAGTTTTCCAGTTTTTGGTTTAAAAAAAAACCCCGTTCAGACACAATTTATCTGACATCTTCACCAGTACACATGTTTTCAGAGGAAACGGGCCGAAATCGCTGTAGTAGCAGTGTAGCAGCCATGCCAAGCCAATAGTCAGCGGTGACACAGCCTAGTAGATAGCTCTTCCGGTACAATTTGATGCATAAAACCTTACTGTAACCGAAAATTAATGCCACTAACGTTCATAAAGCGGTTGGTGTAAGCTTGGGGTTACAAGTATTGTAAAAGACAAGCTTTCTGTCCTCTTATTTCACCGCATTGAACTCGTAAAAACAGAGGACTTGCTGATAGTGAAGAGGCTTCGTGAGCGGATACCTTCCTGTTAGGCGTACTTCAAAATAAAAGTCAACTCACGTGTGTCCAGTGAAATGCTATTAATGTTTAGCCAGTGAAATGCTTTTACTGTGAAGCCGTAGCCTTAATGCTCCTTTTGTTGAACAGTAACTTAACAGTAACTTGCGCGCTGAACTATGGATAGTGTTTTTTAATGTAGAGAGCCGTGTCCCTGCCCTGGCATAGAAGCTACACACGTTTATTTATGTGATTATGGAGAAACTGCTGAGTTCATTAAAGTAAAGTAAAAGTTACTTAAGTCCCTTTCTCACTGGGCTGCGACTCCTGCCTACAAATTGCGAGCTGTATTCGCGAGGGAGATTCCAAACTGTCTCTAAACGTTTGCAGGTTTTTTTCCTCAATTTCCTTGCGTGAGTCGTAGAGCCTCACTGTTGTGTCGCATGAATTTTGAGCATTTTCAAAAGATGTCTGTGACAAATGTTCTCTCAAAATAGTCACAGAGTTGTCGTGGTGTCTCCAAACCGTCTCCAACCCTTTGCAGTTTAGTTTCCAGGAAGTGCGAGAAATGTGTGACGACTTATTTTCGGCGGAGGCTCGTGCAACATTTGCAAGTGTGTCGTGACTATTAATTCAGTGTGATTGCAAGAGACAATTTAAATATTCTGTTGCAATTGTATGTCTCCAACTAGTCTCGGCCCAGTGAGATGTAGGGCCTTTAAGGAGAGACAGTGCAGGTGAATAGGGGAAACTCTTTAATGTATAGATCATACAACTACGTTGGTGGCACATATATGTTTGTTATTGTTGATGCGGTGGATCATGAAAACCCGGAATTTGAAATATTTTCTGAGTAAATGTTTTTTTTAAATCACTTGATCTGTAACATGCATCTGTTTTTGCAAAAAAAAATCTATTTCTGGTTTATTGAAATGGGGCCATTTCGTCTCAATAGGGGGGACAAATGTAAGCTTTTTGTGTTGTTAGCGCAGTTGCATTGTAAGGAGGAGGAGACGGAGTTGAGAACTAAATAAACAGAGACTATGCAAGTTACTCTCCAAGAGTTCCTGAGTTTGTATTTTATTACGAGCGTCTTCAAACCTTCAGACACATCGGATGCTACACTCATGTTGAGATAACGGTTGTTTAATGTGGTTGCATAGGAGAAATAAACAGATGCAAATAGACAAGGTTAGTCAAATAAACACCTGAATGTACATTATTAGGCCTGAATACTTAGGAGTTGGCAAAATAGCTATAAATCTCAACATTGACAAGTGCTTAAAAAGTAAAAAAGTAAGTAAGTAAGTAAAATGTATTTATAAAAGCACACTTATAACAGTTTGCACTGACCAAAGTGCTGTACATAGTGCATTCAGTAGCTGTACATAGTGCATTCAGTAGCTGTACATAGTGCATTCAGTAGCTGTACATAGTGCATTCAGGCCAACATGAAGGCAACATAACAACAACAATAGAAAAAATAAAGATAAAAATATATAAGACATATAACCCAGACATCCACACACACACACACATAGACAGTAGTGCAGAGGTCAGATAGCTAATGGGGAGGGAAAGCCAGGTTGTACAGATGGGTTTTGAGCCTTGATTTAAAGGCATAAATGGAGGGGGCATCACGTATGTCAGGTGGCAGTTGGTTCCACAAGCGTGGAGCCGCTACTGCGAAGGCCCGGTCACCTTCATATAGAGAGACTATAACATCGTTATACGAGAGAGAAATAAGTGTGGTGGACTTCTGGTCGGGCTATCCCAACGATACGATCAACGAAGCATCTCGCTGTCATTGTCGCCGAGGCAGCAGCCGCTTCTAAAAACGCCGTCCTCCAGCAAGGAGGGAGGTGAGAGGGCGGTGAGAGGGAGGTGAGAGGGCGGTTGAGAGGGCGGTTGAGAGGGTGGGTGAGAGGGTGGTTGAGAGGGTGGGTGAGAGGGCGGTTGAGAGGGCGGTTGAGAGGGCAGTTGCCGCGCGGCGGTGGGAAAGGCCCTTAAGGATGATGAAACAAAAGTAAATAAAAGCAATACACACACAGACAGACAGACAAACACACACACGCACACACACACACACACACACACACACACACACACACACACAACACACACACACTAACACTAACCCTTATGGGGACCCTTAACTAAACCTAAACACAAGCCTGCCCTCACCTTAGAGCAAGTCTTCATGCTAACATGTCATAATTGCTATAAGGGGACTTCCATTCTGTCCCCAAAAGGAAGGCACGTCCTCATAATATCACTGTGTAAACAGAAAAAAAAGACGTCCCCACAACATTAGTAATACTAGCACACACACACACACACACACACACACACACACACACACACACACAGATGTTTCCCCAAAAAGATGTGTGTAGGCAGAGAGGGAGACAGACAGAGAGAGCAATCATTAATCAATGTCTTCTGCTAATAACGTGCGTATCTTGTAGACAGTTCTGAGATTAATTAAAGAAATCAAACCCAGATTCTTCACTAGGTTTAGATGTAAAGGTCACGGCCCGTTCTAACACATTAACATCTGAGAGGGATGAATTGTGTTGATACATGTCGAGGTCAAAAGAGCCAGCCCACACTGTCTGTCTATTGAGATAACTGGGTGTTTCTCATGGTAAAATGGTAAATGGACTCCACTTATAAAGCTCTTTTCCCTGTATTTTTCACAGACCCAAAGCCGTCACCCAATCACACACACATACATTCATACACCGATAGCAGCAGCAGCTACCACGCAGGGTGCAAGCTAACTATCGGGTATACGCTCACCCAGGAACAACAGCTGGCGTGGTAAAAACACTACCGCTTTTGTCCAAAGGGGGCGCTAGAATTAATGTAAGGGGACACTCGTGGTGTAGTAGTTTGAGAAGTTAAATCAATGCTTTGAAAAAACTAATTATATTTAAGCAAGTGAGTGAAGACTAAAGTGTTCATACATTCGCTTGGATTCTTGATATTTATAACGTTAGTGGTTCCCTCTCATCCTTTTTTGAATATATGCCCCAAAATCTGGCTTGCTTTTTGCACACAGATGCGTTAGTTTTAATTAGAATGACATAGGCCAGTATTTACTCAAATTAAGGAGCTTAAACTGTCATTTTATGAAGCCCAGATTAAGGTTAATGTGTGTATGCATGGATGATGTACTATACAATATAATATAATATATTTTCTCATCTATAAAACAACCATAATGTCTTATTTTTTTATTTGCTGTGAGACTGACTCATTTGTATGGATACGGCTGAATATACCACATGCATATTCATCATCCTGTTATACACATTAGATAGGATGTAAATGACTAATGCACCATATCTCCTTAAAGGAATACTTCACCCATACGGAACCAGCGTTCTATCATTATTAAATCGCTATTATAATATAATGAATCAGGTTTTTCTTCCCTCAGTCTTCCTTGACCCAGCTGTCCTGTTAATCCTAACCCAAAATGTGATGTCACACTAGTAAAACATAGGGTTACACAGTGCGACCATAAAACACTTTTCTGACTTTTCTCAGGCTAGGATGAACCGATTTCTAAAATGTTTTGCACATTTATACTACATAGGATCTCAGAGTTCAATACACCTTCATATTTCCACCGGTGAAGTAGGTCTTTAATTTATTTCATCATATCCTGTCTTTTCTCTGCCAGTTAAGGATGCACTCACACTTTTAAGCATAAGCAGACATTTCATATTGTGAAAATGTGCACATAATTAGTAAGAGATCGCCAAATTTGCATATTTATTTAAATACTTTTGAGAAATTGTAATACTAGAAATAATTGCCCTTAAATGTTAAATGTGACCCTATTTACCCTGATTAAAGCTGCTACAAGGAACTTTTAAATATTTCTGAAACAGTCTAATTTTTCCTCTGATGATCATAAATTACATGTAACAGCAAACGAGACCATCAGTGCGAAAAATTATATTTTTATATAGTTTTTCTTAATGCCTTTGTCATGGGTATACCCTCACCCAGGAACAACAGCTGGCGTAGTGAAAACACTACCGCTTCTGTCCAAAGGGGGGCGCTAGAATGAACACACACTGAGAGTCCCTCGGAGCAGCTTTTTAATATTGCTGTTTTCTTTGTATTATAAATCGTCCCAAAATCCTTTCGAACCTTCTTCTCTCTCTTTATTTTATGGCGTAAACAAACAGTGTCCTTGTTTATTGCAACAGCTTCCACTATATTTACAACCGGTAATAAAATGTTATCCACCATTTTCTCTGGGT
>CASHTC010001425.1:105000-110000 GCA_949357725.1 Hyperoplus immaculatus
CGCATGCACACCACATATGTGCGAGTTGTTTCCAAAGTGGCTTCAAAAGGGCTGAGAGCAGCAAACCCATGACCTGCTCCGGCTTTATCTCTGTTTACGTTTTTGTATGAGAGCTGAATTCCAAGCCAGACTTTTTGTACACTGTGTTGAAATGACATAGAAAATAATAGATAATAGAATGGAAATCCTATAGGAACATGATTTACGAGATTAGAAGTAAAATTAAACTGAATCGTAGTTTTTACATACTTCCATATTGTGTTGAAATGAAAGCTGCATTGATTATTGCACTGGTCATAGAAAGTCATATTAGTGACAAGAAAAGCTTGTCTCTTAATACAATATTAGAGAAGGTAATTCATCTGTTGATTGTCTTTAATGATCATCACATAAGTAGGAAGTGATTAGCAAACTCAGAGTAGCAAACTCAGATGTGTATATACATATATTTTTTAAATTCACAGATGGGTATGTACATAAAACATGTTTTGCATTGAGACGCATTGTAAACTTGTCAAACCTTGCATTTTAAAATGTAAATTGATTAGTTGAGATTACAGGAAAGGGAGAAGGCTTCACATTAAAGCTGCAGTGTGTAGAATTTTGGCTTTTATTTCCTAGCAGATTTTGTAGAAAATAATTATAATATCCATAAGTACATTTAGTTTAGTGCATAATAGCTGACATTTTTTTTTTAAATTATTATTTTTTCCCTAAGAAAGGGTCTCATATATGTCCATATTTCTGCATATTTTGGACCAAGGCCTATTGCCGCCATCTTGAAAGTGTCATAGTTGGAATGTCATCAGGTGCATTGTTAAAAATTTAGATTTGTTCTTGTCCTTAAAGGCCACTGTAGCTTCTGTTATTATTCTAAAGGGTTGGGGTTACCCAGGGAGCGTTGCATTCTAGAACTTTGAAGAACTTTCTTGATGATGTCATATTACACACTGCACCTTTAAGGCTTCTGTTATCAGAGGAAATGAAATATTTTTCAAAGTTAAAAATCTCCGAAAAAAACGCAGTCAAAATCCCCCTGGAGAGAAAACAAGATTATGTTTCAGTTAGTGATGATCGCCACACACACACACACACACACACACACACACACACACACACACACACACACACACACACACACACACACACACACACACACACACACACACACACACACACTGTTAAAGGAATTCTTGTATTAAACAACCCAAGTGTTTCAATAAAGAGATCTGAGTCAAGGCAGGCTTCAATGCAGGCGAAGTTTTTACTTGCAAACAGCAGCAAGGGTTCAACATACGTCACAAGTGTGGCGTCATGACTGAGACAACGAAATGAACAGTGTACAGAGATTATATGCAAGAGAAAGGTCTGTGCGAAAACACACTAGGTTTGTGTGTCCAGGACATTGAGTCAAAACAGATGTTGCAATTCATACAATGTCCTTGAGTTTCTTGCAAGATGAGTTTTAATGAGATGAGAGGTTCTTATCTGAGAACGGAATGTGGGAGTCTCTCCACCCTTTTCTGCAAGGACACAGTACCGCTCTTGAGGTCAACCAAAGCACATAGCAAGACAGTATGTAATGTGTTACCTTCATTAAATGTTATAATATATATAATGAAACAAAGTTTCGTTGACACACACACACACACACAGACAAAGACACACACACACTCACACTCACACACACACACACACACACACACACAGACAGACAAAGACACACACACACTCACACACACACACAAACACACACACACACACACACACAGACACAGACAGACATATACTTGCATGCACACACACACACACAGTCACACACACACACACACACACACAGACAGACACAGACAGACAAAGACACACACACACTCACACTCACACACACACACACACACACACACACACACACACACACACACACACACAGACAGACAAAGACACACACACACTCACACTCACACACACACACACACACACACACACACACACACACACACACACACAGACAGACAAAGACACACACACACTCACACTCACACACACACACACACACACACACACACACACACACACACACACACACACACACACAGACAGACATATACTTGCATGCACACACACACACACACACACACACACACACACACACACAGACAGACAAAGACACACACACACTCACACTCACACACACACAGACACAGACAGACATATACTTGCATGCACACACACACACACACACACACACACACACACACACACACACACACACAGACACACAGACACACAGACAGACAAAGACACACACACACTCACACTCACACACACACACACACACACACACACACACACACACACACACACACACACACACACACACACACAGACACAGACAGACATATACTTGCATGCACACACACACACACACAGTCACACACACACACACATACACTCGCATGCACGGCACACACACACACACACACACACACACACACACACACACGCACACACACACACACACACACACAGCATTAAACAGGTTTAAATAATTAGTCAGTCTTCAGTTTTTAAATTAGTTTATTTCAGTGTCGTATTAATCACGGTCTGAGAATCCAGGTTAAATATGTATGCAGTTTGTGCCTGGCATTTGTATCATTTAAAGGTGCAGTGTGTAATATGACATCATCAAGAAAGTTCTACAAAGTTCTAGAATGCAACGCTCCCTGGGTAACCCCACCCCTTTAGAATAATAACAGAAGCTACAGTGGCCTTCAAGGACAAGAACAATTCTAAATTTTAAACAATGCACCTGATGACATTCCAGCTATGACACTTTCAAGATGGCGGCACTAGGCCTTGGTCCAAAATATGCAGAAATATGGAGATATATGAGACCCTTTCTAAGGGAAAAAATAATAATAAAAAAAAAAAACAGCTATTATGCACTAAATTAAATGTACTTATGGATATTATAATTGTTTTCTACAAAATCTGCGTGGAAATAAAACCCAGAATTCTACACACTACAGGTTTAAAGGTGCTCAGAGGACCTTTCAGTTTGTGTTACTTCTTGCGCCCCCTTAGGACAAAAGCGGTAGTGTTTCTACTACGCCAGCTGTTGCATTGGATTATTATGTATTATTAAAATATTTGTATTATGTAGTGTTGTTTTTTTTTAAATAGTTTTCAGTTCATAGTTTACAGTAATGACATGGCTTATTTTAAATATCTACTTCAATTTAAAGACTACTTCATCATCTTCATCATCATCTTCAACCGCTTATCCGAAATCGGGTCGCGGGGGCGGCAGCTTGAGCAGGGAGCCCCAAACTTCTCTTTCCCTTCCCCACATCAAGCAGCTCTGACTGGGGGATCCCGAGGCGTTCCCAGGCCAGCGTGGAGACATAATCTCTCCGCCTAGTCCTGGGTCTTCCTCCTTCCAGCTGGACGCTCCTTTCCATAAAGAGGGTAAAATTCCATTAGGGTTTCTTCTGATTCTAATTATAAAAGTGTGAAGTTGTGCGGGGAATATTTATTGAGTGTGTCTATTCATAACGAGTCAGAGACGGTATTGTGATTGTGATGCAAGTCTAATCCTTATATATATATATATATATATATATATATATATATATATATATATATATATATATATATATATATTTATTTGTATATATTTTTTCACGTTTTCAAGCTTTATTAGACAGTACAGAGTTGAAATGGGGGGGGGAGAGAGAGAGGGGGGGGGGATGACCTGCAGTAAAGGTCCACGGGTCAGATTTGAACCCGCGACCACTGCAACGAAGGCCGGAGCCAATATGGTACACGCTCTATCCACTACACCACCGGAGCGCCCCATCAATTTATATTTTTAACATTAGTGGTGTTTTTATGTGTCACAAAATAGACATACATACTGTACAGGGAGGGATGGATGGATGGATGGATGGATGGATGGATGGATGGATAGACAGACAGACAGACAGACAGACAGACAGACAGACAGACAGACAGACAGACAGACAGACAGACAGACAGATAGATAGATAGATAGATAGATAGATAGATAGATAGATAGATAGATAGATAGATAGATAGATATACATACTGTACATGCATTAAATAAATTAATCCTCCGAACCCAACTAGTAATGATTCATTGATCGTTAAGCGCTCTACACTCATTTGTAGCTCATTTAAATACCATCAACAACGAAGGATGATCTAAAGAGACGACAGACTGTGTGTGTGTGTGTGTGTGTGTTTGTTAATGTGTGTGTGTGTGTGTGTGTGTTTGTTAATGTGTGTGTGTGTGTGTTTCCGTTGGCGGACGTGTGTGTGTGTGTGTGACAGTCTGTGTCCGTCCATGGTCGCTCTCATGTAGGAGGCACAGACACTCACACTCACACACACACGCACACACACACACACACACACTCTCAGACTCGCATTCAGAAACACACACACACACACACACACGCGGGCACACCCGGCCTGGCCCTCAGTCAAACCAATAGCCTGAAATAGCCCTGCAGTGTGCGAGGGGTCTCCCGGAAGGCGGCTTCATATGTATCACACACTCACTCATTCTCTCCGGATGAATTAACAACTGAAACACTCAGAGCAGATTTTTTAATCAGTTTGTATATATATATATATATATATATATATATATATATATAAATATATATATATATATATATATATATATATATATATATATCACTTTGTTTTGCTATTCTGTTTTATATATAGATAGAGTCCCTTGATAGTTTTTTTTTTGGCATTTTTATGCTTTATTGGTAGTGTAGAGACAGAGGTGAAATGGGGCAGAGAGGGGAGTGACATGCAGAGAACGACCGCGGGCTGGAATCGAACCCGGGTCCGCTGCTGGTCGAGGCCCACAGGAGGGGAGACGCCCTACCAACTGAGCTAAGGGCACCCCCCCCCCCCTGATTGTTTTTAAGTCTATCTGTTCCAATACTTTTGCTCGCCTGGAA
>CASHTC010001427.1:0-2500 GCA_949357725.1 Hyperoplus immaculatus
CTCATCCATTTATTTTCTTATCCCTGCACCCTCATCACACACACACACACACACACACACACACACACACACACACACACACACACACACACACACACACACACACACACACACACACACAGACACACTCATCTATTTATTTTCTGCACCCCATCCCAAAGTATCATATGCACACACACGACGCAGACGGACATACACACACACAACCCCGCCCCACACACACACACACACACACGCACACCACACACACACACACACACACCTCTGAAATCAAGCCAGCTGTTAACTCCTATTGATTTGAGCCCCTAGCTAATGCCTGAATAAACTTAACCAATCACCACAGGCCATAGTAACGCACCAGACCATTAATATCAATGGATAACCTCTACACACACACACACACACACACACACACACACAAACCCCATCCACACACACACACACACACACATACACACACACACACACACACACACACACACACACACACACACACACACACACACACACACACAATGTACTTTATTGAGACAGAGATGTTTTGTGCAGACGTACCGCATGCTTTAAACAGCACAATGACATAAGTGATTTCTCACTGAAATCGGAGGTTCTTCAATCTCACACACACACACACACACACACACACACACACACACACACACACAGACACACAGACACACACACACAGACACACAGACACACACACACAGACACACACACACACACACACACAGACACACACACACACACACACACACACACACACACACACACAGACACACAGACACACACACACAGACACACACACACACACACACAGACACACACACACACACACACACACACACACACACAGACACACAGACACACACACACAGACACACACACACACACACACACACACAGACACACACACACACACACACACAAACACAGACACACAGACACACACACAGACACACACACACACACACACACACACACACACACACACACAGACACACAGACACACACACAGACACACACACACACACACACACACACACACACACACAAAAGATCAGTCAATCAGCTAATAAAGCCTTGACACTGACTAATGTTCAGTGGACAGACGAATGAGTGAACCAGCAGGTCAATAGTCCACTTATTGGATTTCTGCATCTCACACACAAATCAATTTTACCGGAATGATTCTGATTGGTTTATCTGACAGGTGTATAAAACTCTGTTTGAGGGTTTAAACCTGCAGTGTGTAGAATGTTGGGTTTTATTTCCTAGCAGATTTTGTAGAAAGTAATTATAATATCCATAAGTACATTTAATTTAGAGCATAATAGCTGAGAAAATTTTTTTGAATTATTATTTTTTCCCTTAGAAAGGGTCTCATATATGTCCATATTTCTGCATATTTTGGATCAAGGCCTAGTGCCGCCATCTTGAAAGTGTCATAGTTGGAATGTCATCAGGTGCATTGTTTAGAATGTAGAATTGTTCTTGTCCTTGAAGGCCACTGTAGCTTCTGTTATTATTCTAAAGGGTTGGGGTTACCCAGGGAGCGTTGCATTCTAGAACTTTGTAGAACTTTCTTGATGATGTCATATTACACACTGCACCTTTAAAGGAATACTTTACCCATAAGGAATATCATTATGAAATCACTATTATAATATAATGAATGAGATTTTTCTTCCCTCAGTCTTCCCTCAGTCTTCCCTTGGCCCAGCTGTCCTGTTAATCCTAACCCTACATTTTACCATGCGTGACATCACCCATGGTCAAATGTAGGGTTAGACAGTGAGACCATAAAACATTCTTTCTGCCTTTTCTCAGGCTAGGATGAACCGATTTCTAACATTTTTGCACATTTATACTCCATAGGATCTCAGAGTTCAATACACCTTCATATTCCCACCGGTGAAGTAGGCCTTTTTCGATTGCTAAACCACAGTAGGCACAACTGTAGCTCAATGTGCAAAACTCTAACTACAGTCTGCACTACCAACAGTCACTGGAGCTGAACAGTTCACTTCACCTGCAAAACAGGTTCAGTGCAGCAAACACTATGAACCAGCCTCATTGAGATAACACACACTGTCACTCAGAACCTGCTCAGAGTACAAACACTAGCATCAAACCCCAATACACAAATGACAAACTTTTAATCTTTACAGTTTGAATCATTTGAGTTATTTCACACAGTTGTGGCAGCAGTGTGTTAGTGTTTGAAAAAAAGTGCTGGAAATCCACAGTGTTGTGCAGGCTGTGGTTAAGCCATGAGATAGGTGTGTAGAGTTTTGAAGGTTGTGTATAAGCAGGGGTGTAAAGTAGCGAATTACATTTACTCGCGTTCCTGTAATTGAGTAGTTTTTTCGTGTACTTGTAATTTTTTAAGTGATTTTTAAAACCTATACTTTTACTTTTACTTTGAGTATGTTTATTGTGAAGTATTGTACTTCGCTACATTTCATATCACCTGCGTTACTGAGTAAAAAAATAGATA
>CASHTC010001427.1:17500-20000 GCA_949357725.1 Hyperoplus immaculatus
CCTGATCCAAGATGGCAGCACGCCTGTACCTGTGTGACTGACTACCTGTGTAACCTGTGTGTGTTTAACTGTGTGAGTGGCTAGTGTCAGTGTTAAGGATATATCTGTTCATTTACAACATAACCTACCGACCAATTTGCAAGTTGTTTGGAAAATACAGCCACTACTTAATGCCTGTTGTCTGAAGATCCGTGACTGGAAACGCAGTTTGGAAACTGTCTCAGTCCGAGCATTCAAATTGACGCTTTACTAAAGCATGACCAGACCAGACACACACAAGCCCGTTTGAATGGGAGCCCGTCCGTCGTGCTGTGGAATTGGATCATCTCTGCGGTGTATCCTTCATTGTCGCTGATTGTGGAGGACCCGGAGCGCTCCGTCTGTCAGGACGAAGAAGCGCTGTTCTCCCGGACCTGCTGGAACGCTGACGCATCGTTGATTTTGATGGGTCCAAATTTCCGATGACAAAGGAAAGTGCTTCTATCTTTGGATGCTGATGTTTGAAACTGTAATCCATTTGTTTTTAGCCGCTGACTAGTCCGGAGTTTAATTCATTTATTCCGAATGTTTTGTTTCACCGACCTCTCTTCCTGTTTATGTGCGACGTCACGCAACGTCATTAACTGACTCAGCAGAGGCTCAGGCTCAGGTGAACGAGAAAACGCGGACTGGATTATTCTTGCGCTAACTTGTCAGCATGTTTTTCTCAGCACCTCTTCTACTTTTATTGACTGTTCTTCAACAACACAAGACGCAAGAAATATGTGGAGACTTAATCGTGCCTCATCATTCTTTGTCTCCTCAAAAATGCACAAACTGGGAAAAACCTCAATGGAGCTGTCCCAACTGGATTGATCAAAATGAGGATCGGACTCATTATTTTACTAACATATTTAGCGCATATGACTGGTTGTTTTCGTTGTATTCTTCTCACACAGGTGGACAGGGGGTTAGGTATACTCAAGCAGTACCTACTCAAAACTCTTTGAAAAGAAAGTGTTTTATTGTTCTCTTGCTTTTATTGTCAGGAAATGTTGAACCTAACCCCGGCCCTGATTTTAATTATCTGAGTACCCCCTGTGATTTTAAAGCTAGATCTGGGCTTGGTGTTATTCATGTAAACGTTAGAAGTTTACTTCTTAAACTGGATCTTGTAAAAATTTGGGCTAAAACGTCTGACACTGACGTTCTTGTATTGACAGAAACATGGTTAAATAAATCTGTCACAGACAAAGATATTGCAATTAAGGGCTACAATGTTTTTCGTTGTGACCGTCCTAGGAAGGGTGGTGGCATTGCCATTTTCACAAAAAACAAATTTCAGACTACCCTTCTTTCATCTGTATATCTGAGCAGACAATTTGAGTTTCTTGCCTTGAAGTTGGAACTGCTTAAAGGCCATTCTATCACCATTGCTGGTTGTTATAGACCCCCCTCAGCAACCAGTGAGGCCCTGTCATCATTAAATAAACAACTATTAACCTTAGACTTTAATGAGATTCTCCTCACTGGGGATTTTAACTGGGACTGGTTATCCTCTGCCTCTGACAGTTTTAAATCAACCTGTGATTCATTTAATCTTACTCAATTAATCGATAGCCCAACTCGTCCAAATATTAAATGTCCAGAGAAATCTTCCCTTATTGATTTATTTTTAACAAACACTCCTCATAAATATTCAGATGTAGGCATTTTTGCTAATGATATGAGTGACCATTGTGCTATAGCCGTAGTGAGGCAAGCCAAGCTCCCAAAATCAAGGTCTCGAATTATTTTTAAACGAGATTTAAAGCATTTTTGTGAGCAAGCTTTTCACCATGATCTGTGGGACTTTGATTGGTCCAGGATCTCTCTTTTTAATGATGTAGAATTGGCATGGAAATACTTTCATGATGCTTTCAGCAATATCTTTAATAAACATGCCCCTTTCCGCAAATTTCGAGTTAAAGGTCGAGATAATCCTTGGTTTTCCTCTCAGCTGTCTAGTCTACAACAAGAAAGGGATATTGCCTGGGCTAAGGCCAGAAAATCCAACTCTCATGCTGACTGGCTGATTTTCAGACAGCTGCGAAACCGCTTTACCTCTCTTGTCAAACAGGTTAAAGTTGAATACTACCTCTTAAAAACCACTAGCGACTTAAATGATCCTAAAAAATTCTGGAAAACCATCAAATCTTCTTTTGGAAATGTGGCCACAAACGACCTACCAACATGTATTGTAAAGGATTCATGTAGGCTGACTGATAAATTAGAAATTCTTAATTGCTTCAATGAACATTTTGTCTCCTCCGGTTCTCAATTTGAGTCTTTACATCAGGACTCTAATAATATGCAGAATACTTCTCCATCTCCACTCCCAAATAACGATTGTGTTCAATCTTTTAATATTGTTCCACTGGACGTAATTGAGGTCTATAGAGCCCTAAAACATTTGGACCCTGCTAAATCTGCAGGTCCTGACAAGCTTGAACCATTATTTTTGAAGTTGGCTGTAGATTTC
>CASHTC010001428.1:42500-43519 GCA_949357725.1 Hyperoplus immaculatus
AATTTAGTGCATAATAGCTGAAAAAATGTTTTGAACTATAATTTTTTCCCTTAGAAAGGGTCTCATATATGTCCATATTTCTGCATATTTTGGACCAAGGCCTAGTGCCGCCATCTTGAAAGTGTCATATAGTTGGAATGTCATCAGGTGCATTGTTTAAAATTTAGAATTGTTCTTGTCCTTGAAGGCCACTGTAGCTTCTGTTATTATTCTAAAGGGTTGGGGTTACCCAGGGAGCGTTGCATTCTAGAACTTTGTAGAACTTTCTTGATGATGTCATTTTACACACTGCACCTTTAATGTTATGGATGAGACACTAGATATCAGCTTGTATGCGTTAAGCAGTTTCTTTTAAAGTAAAGTCAGTGATTCTGGAGAACGCTTGTTGTCAAAATCAGTGAATATCTCCTCATGATCCGCTACCTGTCTGTACTGTGTGTGCGCTAACATTTTTCTTTTCAACATTACAGTTAATACACAGCCAGTGGGCATGTTGCTAGCATTTACAGAGTCTCCCCTCCCCCCCCTTTGTTTGCATACCAGTCTACAGAGCCTGGGCTGTGTATAAACACTGGGTTTATTTTCAGCGGATCTTGGCATTTGGCAACTGATCGGAATGATAAAATATGTTCCACTTTCAAAAATGTTTTCATCTGGAGCCATCTGTTTGATCCAACCCAAGTGATGGTGTGTGTGTGTGTGTGTGTGTGTGTGTGTGTGTGTGTGTGTGTTGTTGTTGCTGGAATGTATTAAGTCAACACACACAACATTATTTACATAAATCCCCATCAGGTTTTGCACTTACTAACAGTTCACAGAACTCTTGGAATCGCCAAGGGTGTGTGTGTGTGTGTGTGTGTGTGTGTGTGTGAGAGAGAGAGAGAGAGAGAGTGTGTGTGTGTGTGTGTGAGAGAGAGAGAGAGAGAGAGAGAGAGAGAGTGTGTGTGTGTGTGTGTGTGTGCGTGTGTGTGTGTGTTTTGTGTTTGTGTGTAGGTGTGTGTGTCCGTGTCTGTCTGTGT
>CASHTC010001430.1:0-7500 GCA_949357725.1 Hyperoplus immaculatus
GAGGGTGGGTGGGTTTGAGGGAGGGTGTGAGGGTGGGTGTGAGGGTGGGAGGGTGGGAGGGTGTGAGGTTGGGTGTGAGGGTGGGAGGGGTGTGAGGGTGGGAGGGTGTGAGGGTGGGTGGGTTTGAGGGTGGGAGGGTGGGAGGGTGGGTGGGGTGTGAGGGTGGGTGGGTTTGAGGGAGGGAGGGTGGGAGGGTGTGAGGGTGTGAGGGAGGGTGGGAGGGTGTGAGGGTGGGAGGGTGGGAGGGTGGGTGGGGTGTGTGCGGGGATAAAAAAGGGGGAAAATTTGTATTTCATTGTGCTGTTCAATTGTTTTGCAACTGTCACTCAATAAAAAAACCTTTGAAAGGAAATGTCTCATAAATCAGACAGTGAACAACACATGAACAAATCCTTCTGTAATAACCTTCAGAATAGTGCTGAGAATGACTATGGAAAGTTTAGTTGATGTAAGTGCTTTAGAAGTTGTAGATTTTTGGTTCAGCGTATTGAGAGAGAAAAAAAAACTAATGTTGAGATAATGTCCGTTAAAGATGGTTGTATAGGAGAAATATACAGACGCAAACAGACAAGGTTTAGTCAAATAAACACCTGAATGTACATGTTGGACCTTTTGATTTATACTAGTATGAAAGAAGACATGTTATGGAAGAGAGAGAGAGAGAGAGAGAGAGGGAGAGAGAGATAGAGTATGAAAGAAGACATGTTATGGAAGATAGATAGACAGAAAAAAATCTAAAAAATGGCCTAAAGTGCTAGAAAAACATTTTTTTTTAAATCAATGTGTACCTCATGCACAGCTGCATGGTCTACTGTATAATAAACACAATTCCCTTTTGAAATTAAGTCTTGCTAACGTGTGCGTGTGCGTGTGCGGTGTGTGTGTGTGTGTGTGTGTGTGTGTGTGTGCGTGTGCGTGTGTGTGTGTGAGAGTGTGTGTGTGTGAATGGATCTTGAGTTTCAGTAATCTGAGCCAGAATCACAATGTCATTCTTAAAGGTCTTCACCTCCCACGGCTCATGTTATATTGTCCATTGATTCAGTGTGTGTGTGTGTGTGCGTGTGTGTGTGTGTGTGTAAAATAGTTCAGAAATAGACCCAAACCCGTGGCCCTTATCTCGACTGACACTCACAAATGAAACACACACACACACACACACACACACACACACACACACACACACACACACACACACACACACACACACACACACACACACAATCCTGTACAGCTATGCTTGTGAGGACACTCATTGACATAATGCATTCCCTAGCCTCTTACCCTAACCCTAACCATCCAAACTAAATGCCTAACCCCAACCCTTACACAAACCCTAACATAAACCTAATTCATACCTGAACCTTAAAACCTAGTGTTAACCCTCAAACAGCCCTTTAAAGTCCTTAAAACCTAGTGTTAACCCTCAAACAGCCCTTTAAAGGCCTGTCCTTAAAACCTAGTGTTAACCCTCAAACAGCCCTTTAACCCTCTGAGACCCACTGTTGTAAATTTGCAACATCTATTGGAAGCTGTTTTGTAGTCATTTTTCAGGACTAAATGTACACAAATACTACATGTTCCAGCACTCCAGACTATACAATGTATCAAATCACCAATTTCGGCGGGAAAATATTAATATTGTAAGAACAGCAACATTTCAAATTCAAACAACATGGATGACTCCCACTGAGCTCCCAGCTCTCTCTGTTGGATCAATTTTAACAATTTTCCAAGTAAGTACTTGACCTTTAATATTTTTTTCCTGTATTGTAAAGTTGTTCTGTAACATATTACTTCAATAACCAAACTAAAAAAGTTAAATTTACATGATTTTCAGTGATTTCTTTTAATGTTGCAAAAACGCAACACTGGGCTTCAATGGGAGTCATTTTTCAAAACAAAAGGCCCAATCACTTATCATGAGTAAATTGTGTATTATTTGTGTTTTAAGCTAAAGTTCACTAAAGTTTAAGGTTTAAAGTCATTTAGTTTTATATAAAACTAAATAACCTTAAACTTTAGCCTAAAACTATAACACAAATACAAAACTTTTGTTTTGAAAAATTACTCCCATTGAATCCCAGTCTTGCTTTATAGTATAATAATTTACAGTATATACATGTGTGAGATCTGCAAAAGATAAAAAGGGTAACCCTAACCCTAACCCTAACCCCTAAACCCTAACCCTACCCCTACCCCTAACCCTACCCCTAACCCTCTAACCCTAACCCTAACCCTCTAACCCTAACCCAAACCCCAACCCTAACCCCTATCCCCTAACCCCTAACCCTAACCCTACCCCTAACCCTAAACCTAAACCTAACCCTCTAACCCTAACCCCAACCCCAACCCCAACCCTAAACCCTAACCCTAACCCTACGCCTAACCCTAACCCTCTAACCCTAACCCCAACCCCAACCCCAACCCTAACCCTAACCCCTAACCCTAACCCTACCCCTAACCCTACCCCTACCCCTAACCCTCTAACCCTAACCCCAACCCCAACCCTACCCCTAACCCTACCCCTAACCCTACAAAACTTTTGTTTTGAAAAATTACTCCCATTGAATCCCAGTCTTGCTTTATAGTATAATAATTTACAGTATATACATGTGTGAGATCTGCAAAAGATAAAAAGGGTAACCCTAACCCTAACCCTAACCCTAACCCTCTAACCCTAACCCTAACCCTAACCCCAACCCTAACCCCTAACCCCTAACCCTAACCCTCTAACCCTAACCCCAACCCCTAACCCCAACCCCAACCCCAACCCTAACCCTAACCCTAACCCCCTAACCCTAACCCTCTAACCCCTAACCCTAACCCTAACCCTAACCCTAACCCTCTAACCCTAACCCTAACCCTCTAACCCTAACCCTAACCCTCTAACCCCAACCCCAACCTCAACCCTAACCCTAACCCTAACCCTATCCCTAACCCTAACCCTAAATTTGTAACCACTAAGACCCGTTGTTGCAATTTTGCAACGTTTTCTCAAAATCCTCAGGAATTTTTTTATTTTTTTTTTAAATATATTTTCCTGATCAGAGGCTCGCTAAAGCAATTTTAAAAAGGAGAAACAAATCCTACATCAACAAAATCAATGCTTGGGTTTCACAGGGTTAAAGGCCTGTCCTTAAAACCTAGTGTTAACTCTCAAACAGCCCTTTAGAGGCCTGTCCTTAAAACCTAGTGTTAACCCTCAAACAGCCCTTTAAAGGCCTGTCCTTAAAACCTAGTGTTAAAGAGCAACTTGCAGGTTAAAAAAAACCGAGATTGATTCATAACCTACTCTGGACATACCCATTCAAAAAGAGTATGAAGGATTTTATATGTTTTTCAAAACACAAATATGTAAATTCTGAGAGAAAAGTGGCGTTTTTGAGCTACGCTGCTAAAAAGTTCACAGCATTCGAATACGTCACGTGAGGGACTCGTGAGAACCTGACCGAACCTAACAGCTTCAACCTAATGCACAGTAGTAGGTAGTAGTGAATTGAACTGTTGTCATTTAGTGTGTTCCTTTTTGTTCTGTAGTTTTACATTGCATTTTTAAAATAATGGAGAAGCATTGTGTACTCCAGCCTTTGAGGAAAAGTAGTCCACGGTGTCTGTAACAGTACATAAGCCGCGCTAGCTAGCTGTAGTCACCGGGTGTGTTTAGACGTGAAGAGACGGACTACATCGCTGCCGCAGCCGCCTCCCTCACGAAACACACGGTGATCATTTTAGACAGGACAGGAGGCTTATTATGCCACACGGTGAAGTTGAGGAGGGGATACCCATACAACACCTGACCTGCGTGGTTAAATAAACAGCTGAGCTGCTTCACAATCTCTGTCCCGAGCCGCAGCTGGACTGACGGTCACGGACACACGGTGGGACACAGACCTAGGATCTAGCTAGGGCCGACCGGACACGGAGCCGTCAGAAATTCATCCCACAGAAACTATGATCTGTAAGTCTTGTTTGCTAATGTTTTTAAACTTCCAAAGTTAGTCGGCATACTAATTTCAATGGTGAAGCAACGTGTGGTTATAATGTATTGCTGGCAGCATAACCACTAGCTAACAAGTCATAATCCATAGTCATAATCAATTTACTGTATGCTGTATTTACTTTAATTTGATCCTCAATGCTTTTATTCCTATTGTAGAACAAATCTGATAAATCACTCGCTCTCTTTCTCTCGCTCGCCCGCTCTCTCTCCCGTGCGGTAACGTTAGAGCAGCAGCATGTGGAGTTACAATTAGTCCGAGACTATAGTTTCATAACAGCTATCAATAGGCTACTCCTGTCAGTGTTAGATAACCTACACAACACTAGTTCACTTACTGCTGAAACAATAGCAACCATTTACAACGTGATCACAGTGTAGGCGTGTGGTAGTCTGGCTGCGACGTGGACACAGCATATCCTTAGCTAACGCTCGTAAGTCACTGTCAGCCTGTAAACATGCCATCACTCCCGTCCATATTTCTGTTATTATTTAGTTTTATTTTCTGATCCTTGACTTGTCCTGGTCTCTTAGACATATACGGATCACAATTGTAAGTGTGTGTCCCGTCATATCCACATGAATATATTTTTACAAGTGTCCAAAATATCACTAAAACGCATTCATTTCTATTGTTCGAATGGACCGCAGTCCCTCCCGTGACGTCACGGCCTTGTACCTTTTTTTTTAGATGCGGATGAACAATTCTCGCACAAAAATAGCTCCAGAGGCCACTGTGATGTATATTTTTAAATATATTTTTTTAAGTCGAGTAGTTGAATTTTTTTCCTATGTGCTGTTTAACTGGGGTCTTTAACCTGCACGTTGCTCTTTAACCCTCAAACAGCCAGCCCTTTAAAGGCCTGTCCTTAAAACCAAGTGTTAATCCTCAAACAGCCCTTTAAAGGCCTGTCCTTAAAACCTAGTGTTAACCCTCAAACAGCCCTTTAAAGGCCTGTCCTTAAAACCTAGTGTTAACCCTCAAACAGCCCTTTAAAGGCCTGTCCTTAAAACCTAGTGTTGACCCTCAAACAGCCCTTTAAAGGCCTGTCCTTAAAACCTAGTGTTAACCCTCAAACAGCCCTTTAAAGGCCTGCCCTTAAAACCTAGTGTTAACCCTCAAACAGCCCTTTAAAGAACCGTCCCAAAGGGAGAACCGGACTAAATGTCCTAATTCCCAGAGTTTGTTGATCGCTAAATAATAAAGTTATTAAGCGCTTTAGATTAAAAGGAATCCCGACAGACACCCACACACACAGACACACACACACACACACACACACACACACACACACACACACACACACACACACACACACACACACACACACACACACACACACACACTAGTGTTCTAATATCTTCACAGATTTTTTTCCTTTTGTTTTTTCGGCTCTGTAATTTGATTGTGTATATGTGTGTGTGTGTTTGTGTGTGTTTGTGTGTGTGTTTTTGTGTGTGTGTGTGTGTTTTTTTGTGTGTGTGTGCGTATGTGTTTTTGTGTGTGTGTGTGTGTGTGTGTGTGTGTGTGTGTGTGTGTGTGTGTGGCACCCTCCTTTCAGTTCAATAACAAGCCTTTCTTGCCCCTAATAAAACTCTCACATCAAAATTGTATTGTTTTGGTTTTATAGTGAAGTTAATGAGTGAGTGATGTAGCCCATCTGTTTAGTGTGGGGCCCAATGTAATGTAATGGACTGTGTGTGTGTGTGTGTGTGTGTGTGTGTGTGTGTGCGTGTGTGTGTTACGACCCTGGCCGTTTATTGTTAGTTTAGTTATGTTTTTTGCTGTTTTTCTTTTTGTGTTGCATGAGTGGTTTGTGGGAGTGAGACCTCTGCGCCTGAATGAGCTTGTCTATACAGGTGCAGGTGCGAGTGCTTGGCTAAAGCCCCTATCTCACTGGGCTGCGACTGTTTGCGACAAGTTGGAGACACAAAATTGCGACAAAATATGCCAATTTGCAACAATTTTCACTTGCAGTCTCACTGAGTTGCTACTTACGACACGTTTGCGAATGTCCTTGCCGGGAGGTCGCATTTATGTCTCACGAACGTCTGGTGAATGTCGCACGAACGGAATGTCAGTCTCATTTTTGTCTCAAAGCAGTCGCAATTTAGTTTCATATGTCGCCAAACACTCGCCAAGTTGTCTCACACTTCTCACACTTTCTGACTCGCGGAGACTAAATTGAGAAGGGTTTGCGACGCGTGCGACACACCTGCGACGACTCTGAGACTATTTTGAGACTAGATTTGTCGCACACTTTTTTTGAACATGTTCAAAATTCATGCGACAGGACTGCGCGGCTCTGCGACTCATGCGAGGAAATTGAGAAAACCTCCGCGAACGTTTGCGAATGCAGTCTCCAACTTGTCGCGAACAGTCGCAGCCCAGTGAGATAGGGGCTTAACTATCAGCCTCCGCCGAGTTCACTCAGCCGGTGGCATGGTCTCTCTCTCTCTCTCTCTCTCTCTCTCTCTCTCTCTCTCTCTCTCTCTCTCTCTCTCTTATTATATTCAGTTGTGTCCGGTAGGGGGGAGGGGCCAGTTGTGTCCGGTAGGGGGGAGGGGCCAGCTTCTTTTCCAGAGTTTGTTTCATCTGGTTAGTTCATATTAAGGTTAGGGGTTTGCTTGGTTAGTTCATATTAAGGTTAGGGGTTCGCTTGGTTAGTTCATATTAAGGTTAGGGGTTCGCTTGGTTAGTTTATATTAAGGTTAGGGGTTCGCTTGGTTAGTTCATATTAAGGTTAGGGGTTCGCTTGGTTAGTTTATATTAAGGTTAGGGGTTCGCTTGGTTAGTTCATATTAAGGTTAGGGGTTCGCTTGGTTAGTTTATATTAAGGTTAGGGGTTCGCTTGGTTAGTTTATATTAAGGTTAGGGGTTCGCTTGGTTAGTTCATATTAAGGTTAGGGGTTCGCTTGGTTAGTTCATATTAAGGTTAGGGGTTCGCTTGGTTAGTTCATATTAAGGTTAGGGGTTCGCTTGGTTAGTTTATATTAAGGTTAGGGGTTCGCTTGGTTAGTTCATATTAAGGTTAGGGGTTCGCTTGGTTAGTTCATATTAAGGTTAGGGGTTCGCTTGGTTAGTTTATATTAAGGTTAGGGGTTCGCTTGGTTAGTTCATATTAAGGTTAGGGGTTCGCTTGGTTAGTTCATATTAAGGTTAGGGGTTCGCTTGGTTAGTTTATATTAAGGTTACGGGTTCGCTTGGTTAGTTCATATTAAGGTTAGGGGTTCGCTTGGTTAGTTTATATTAAGGTTAGGGGTTCGCTTGGTTAGTTCATATTAAGGTTAGGGGTTCGCTTGGTTAGTTCATATTAAGGTTAGGGGTTCGCTTGGTTAGTTCATATTAAGGTTAGGGGTTCGCTTGGTTAGTTTATATTAAGGTTAGGGGTTCGCTTGGTTAGTTCATATTAAGGTTAGGGGTTCGCTTGGTTAGTTTATATTAAGGTTAGGGGTTCGCTTGGTTAGTTTATATTAAGGTTAGGGGTTCGCTTGGTTAGTTC
>CASHTC010001430.1:12500-13873 GCA_949357725.1 Hyperoplus immaculatus
TCAGTGAATATCTCCTCATGATCCACTACCTGTGTGTGTGTGTGTGTGTGTGTGTGTGTGTGTGTGTGTGTGTGTGTGTGTGTGTGTGGCACCCTCCTTTCAGTTCAATAACAAGCCTTTCTTGCCCCTAACAAAACTCTCACATCAAAATTGTAATGTTTGGTTTTATAGTGAAGTTAACGAGTGAGTGATGTTCCCATCTGTTTAGTGTGGGGCCCAATGTAATGTAATGGACTGTGTGTGTGTGTGTGTGTGTGTGTGTGTGTGTGTGTGTGTGTGAGAGAGTGTCTGTGTGTGTGTGAGAGAGAGAGAGAGAGAGTGAGTGTGTGTTTGTGTGTGAGAGAGAGATTGTGTGTGTGTGTGAGAGTGTGTGAGAGAGAGAGAGAGAGATTGTGTGTGTGTGTGTGTGTGTGTGTGTGTGTGTGTGTGTGTGTGTGTGTGTGTGTGTGTGAATGAGACATGTCCAAGTGTCCCTGGGCAAAGAGACACTGAACCCCACATTGCTCCCGATGGTTCAGAGAGCGCCTTGCATGGCAGCTGCTGATATCGGTGTGTGAGTGTGTGTGTGAAT
Organism: Hyperoplus immaculatus; assembly: GCA_949357725.1. NCBI lineage: Eukaryota > Metazoa > Chordata > Actinopteri > Uranoscopiformes > Ammodytidae > Hyperoplus > Hyperoplus immaculatus. Next base: position 13,072 of record CASHTC010001430.1, read on the forward strand.
GTGTGTGTGTAAATGTAAAGCGCTTTGGGGCTGAGAAAATCGTCAAGTCCATTTACCATTAATCATATATTTGATGGTCTGGTTTGCTGTTACATGTAATTTATGATCATCAGAGGAAAAATGAGACTGTTTCAGAAATATTTAAAAGTTCCCTGTACGTAGAACCTTTAAATTCCTTCATTGCCACTATGGCTAATTCCAGCAAAACATTCTTAAGATATTTTTTTTTTTGGCATTTCTATGCTTTATTGATAGTGTAGAGACAGAGTTGAAATGGGGCAGAGAGGGGAGTGACATGCAGAGAACGACCGCGGGCTGGAATCGAACCCGGGTCCGCTGCTGGCCGAGGCCCATGGGGGGGGGGGGGGGGTGGGGCGCCCTACCAACTGAGCTAAGGGCGCATGGGGGGGACGCCCTACCAACTGAGCTAAGGGCGCCCCCACGTTCTCTGTATTTACACCGTTTTTAAAATTTAAAAATATTCTATCAATAAACTTCAAAAGGATTTTTCCTCTGCTCACTGACGTCGATCTAATTTAGTTTTGTTTTGCCCTTCAGACTGGATTAATCTTCAAGCACACACACACACACACACACACACACACACACACACACACACACACACACACACACACACACACACACACACACACACACACACACACACACACACTTTAAGCTTGTGTTTTTATTTAACATATTTGATGAGCGTGTGAGCCATATTTTTAATTTAAATAAACATAACACACACACACACACACACACACACACACACACACACACACACACACACAGACACACA
>CASHTC010001431.1:0-5000 GCA_949357725.1 Hyperoplus immaculatus
TATATATATATATATATATATATATATATATATATATATATATATATATATATATATATATATATATATATATATATATATATATAATATATATATATATATATATATATATATATATATATATATATATATATATATATATATATTATGTATTGAGCACAACATATATACTATATATACTGAGCACAACAATATATATATATATATTTTTTTTTTGTTGTGCTCAGTCAGGTAAACCTTACCTCTTCTTCCTCCTCCTCTTCATCTGAAGAATCCTCTGACTTACTGTTAAGAGAGAAGTTGAAGCCTTTAGGATACTTAATATTAATGCTTATTATTACACTTAGAGAGAAGTTGAAGCCTTTAGGATACTTAATATTAATGCTTATTATTACACTTAGAGAGAAGTTGAAGCCTTTAGGATACTTAATATTAATGCTTATTATTACACTTAGAGAGAAGTTGAAGCCTTTAGGATACTTAATATTAATGCTTATTATTACACTTAGAGAGAAGTTTAAGCCTTTAGGATACTTAATATTAATGCTTATTATTACATTTATGTGGGGGTGCTCGTGGTGTAGTGGTTAAAATAATTAAACCATATTACAATTATGTTTCTCTATCAAACAATAGTTCAGTTTTGTCATCTGTCAGGATAATAGAATCGTTAAGTAAACGAAATGATCAATCAATAAAAAAGAAAAGAAAAAAAAAAAAGCAGTAAAATGTATGAATACATTTTTGAAAATTATGAATGAATGAATGAATGAATGAATAAATAAATAAATGTCACCACCCCCTATTCCCCTCCCACCTGTTGCCGTCTTGGTCTTTCTCTGCTGGTTTCTCCTCTGCGTCCGAGCCTTCGTCGTCTTTCTCTGCTGAAGCCTTGGCCGCCGCCCCCCCCCTCTTCCTCCTCCTCCTCCTCATCATCACTGCTGGTCTCCATGACGATGGCTTTGGACTTGCTTCCCGGTTTGGATTTCTTGGGGCTGGACGTCGGTTTGGTTCTGCTGCGGCTCTTACTCTTCTTCTTGCTGCCGGCGCTGGAATCGTCGCCCGAAAGTTTCTTCTTAGATTTTCTCTTTTTCTTCACCGGCAAACGCTGCCAAAAGGGACAAGAAGTTAAAAGATGGTGTGTTGTTAAATCTCTAGAATATGTTCTAGACAGACAGACAGGCAGACAGACAGACAGACAGGCAGGCAGACAGACAGGGAGACAGACAGACACACACACACACACACACACATACAATTTCTACAATATGTTCCAGACAGACAGACAGAGACAGACAGATAGACAGAGACACAGACAGGCAGACAGACAGAGACACAGACAGAGACAGGCAGACAGACAGAGACAGATAGAGACACAGACAGAGAGACAGAGATAGACAGACAGAGACACAGACAGACAGAGACACAGACAGGGAGACAGACAGAGACACAGACAGACAGACAGAGACACAGACAGACAGACACATGCAATTTCTTCAATAGGTTTCAGCAGACACACAGAGGGATGGAAATGTTGTTTATCTCCGACCCACGGTACAATAAGAACAAAATTATAAAATAAGATAAGAAAGTAAATGTCGTTAAATCTCAAATGGTATTATTAACAGTCAGAACAGGACAGGTAGCAGATCGTGAGGAGATTTTCACTGATTCAGACAAAAAAGTGATTTAGACAAAACAGGCGTTCTCCAGAATCACTGACTGCACCTTTCAAAATGTAAATCCAATAACCCCTTTTACACAGAGATTGTGTGTTTAAGTGAATGCACTTTCTTAGTAACTTTTACACCGATAGATAGATAGATGGATGGATGGATGGATGGATGGATGGATGGATGGATGGATGGATGGATGGATGGATGGATGGATGGATGGATGGATGGATGGATGGATGGATGGATGGATGGATGGATGGATGGATGGATGGATGGATGGATGGATAGATAGATAGATAGATAGATAGATAGATAGATAGATAGATAGATAGATAGATAGATAGATAGATAGATAGATAGATAGATAGATAGATAGATAGATAGATAGATAGATAGATAGATAGATAGATAGATAGATAGATAGATAGATAGATAGATTTATATTTTAAGTTCATAGTAGTTATAGAACGTAAACGGTCGCATTTAAACAGCAGGGCGGAGGGCCGAAATTCCGGCATATTCCCGGCTTTCACTGGCTGTGTAAAAGGGGCTAATGCCTGTGCACTCGATGCTCTCACCTTGCCGCTGTTTTTGGGTGCGATGAGGAAAGTGAGAATCCTGTGGACCAGGTCTGAGTGGGTCCCTTTCTTCTCCAGGTCCAAAACGCCACAGACGACCTTCAGTTTGGCGTTCGTGAAATGGGAATTCCTGCATTTGGAGAAAAAAAAAAAATAAATAAATAAATTTGTGACAACGTTTCAACAGAGTGGCATTTCTCCCACTGGAAACAAAAACCTTTCCCTTCATATGTTATACTCAGATTTTTTTTTCTTTCTTTAACCTTTATTTCTACAGGTAAATCCCATTGAGACCGGAGACTCTTTTCCAAGGGAGACCTGTTTTCCTTTCCCACGTTACCATTCACACACACACATTCACACACCGATAGCAGCAGGATAACTATCGACATTCACACGAGGCAAGGTGGGTGAAGTGTCTTGCCCAAGGACACAACAACCATGACACAGGTGGCAGGGCGGGGATCGAACTTCCAACCCTTTGCTCATCAGCCGACCCACTCTACCAACTGAGCCACAGTCGTCCTCACACATGAGGATGTCCCAGCAGCTATTTGTAAACCCAAGTCCACCATATCCTTCTAACTATGTCATGTGTGGAGTTAGTTTCATGATAGTAAAGCATCTGAAAAGAGTTATAGGAATATTTATCAATCCACATGAAAGATATTGTCATTTAAGTTTGATTAAACTTTTACAGTCATTCAGTGTAGATGAGGCTATGGGCTAAAAGCTCTGGTTCTTATGACACAATAACAATTTTGAACCAATCATGACAGTTCTCTGCCGAACTGTTGCCATGGACACTGTTTGATACGGCCGGTAAAAAAAATAAAAAAAAAAATAAAAATAAAAAATAAAAAATTAAGTAAGTTTTATAACATTTATGAACAGTTATTTACAAACAGATTTTAATAAAAGCTTATTGAGAAACCCCCAACTCTGAAATCATATATTGTTTTTTTTTCTTTTACTATTTTAGACCATGTTAACAGAGGCTCTTAAAGGTGCAGTGTGTAATATGACATCATCAAGAAAGTTCTACAAAGTTCTAGAATGCAACGCTCCCTGGGTAACCCCACCCCTTTAGAATAATAACAGAAGCTACAGTGGCAGTGGTTGACACTAACGGTTGCCCGCTTGCCCGGGGCAACAGAAAATAATGTTTGGGCAAGTTGAGATTGCTTCTTGGTTGCCCGGACAGGCAAGTGGATTTTAGAGGGTTTGTCTGTAATCTAGGCTATGTATTCATGTGTTTTACAGTCTGCAAAACATTTTTTTCCGCTAACTCACACAAAATAGATCGGCTTTATTCGCAATTGAGCAGCTGCGCGCGGCAGCCAGCAGCATCACGGTCGCTCTTTCGCACTCGATCTCTCTATCTCTCTCTCTCACACACACACACACACACACACACACACACACACACACACACACACACACACACACACACACACACACACACACACACACACACACACACACACACACACACAGCCTGTGTGCGCGCAGTTTCGCTGTCTACGTTCCGAAAGCCGGCTCTATCCTACGGACCTGGTTCCACTATATTCAAAACCCAGAAATCAATAACGTTTGAGCTTATCGATACCGCTATGGAGTCCAGTAGGCTAGGTCACATTATATAATTTTAAATATCGAGTCAGGTCATCTTCATCTAATTAGGCCTACTTCAGCGTATTATTCCATCACTGGACCGCATCATGGACTGTAAAAGTGTTCTACCTTCGACTGTCTTGAAGAAACTCCTTCAACCCGCTCCGTCTCCAAAAAAAAAAAAAAACTCTTGTCCTCTGAGCCGGTGCCGCTGCAGACGGGCTCCGCACCGTCTCATCATTCATTCAATGCAGCGGTGATCAACAAACGAGAGACTGTAGCAAGTCCCGCAGTTAAAAAATCGGATAGTTTTAAAATCCATATTAAAATCTGCAGGATAAGATCTAGTTGGCTAAAAAAAATCGCAAACGGTTCAAATGTGAACGGCTCAGTAAAATGATTATTAGGCAAAGGTCAATAAAATGACATCATGATGTGTTCAAATGTATCAAGAAAATAAGAAATTTCAGTTTTTTGCGGGAAGCTTGAATAATAGCCTACAGTTTGGGTAAAAAACTTGTTTTCCCAGCAATGCAAACTAAATAGTAGGCCTAAATATGGAATTATGACCTGCTTAAAGTCCTATCCTGAGCTCTGCTCATCTTATAAGCAATTAAAGCAATAATACCAGTTCTCTTTAAACATAATAATAGAAAGGTATCGATAAAGATTTGGATTGTGGAGTCTTTATAATGGTATCAATATGAATAGAAATGAATGATCCCCCTCCTTACTTACAGTGTAACTGGGCAATAGCTTTAACATGGTCATTTTATGGCACACGATCACTTTTTGGCACAATGTGACCGTTTTAAATAAGTACAATTTTTCTGAGGAAGCTAACATTCAGCTTGACTCTGAGCTAGACTGAGTTTTCTGAGCCCCTGGGCCAGATGCATGGCAAAAAGAGGCCCTTTCACGATGCTGCAGCAGGACCAAGCGCTTGGTGTAGTGTGTGATGTCATGATATCTAGGCTTATATGAATTGTTGTTCGTTTTATGTGGTCAGGATGAGACTAGTAAGCAGTGTTTGCATTTAAGAGATAAGAGATCGCTAAAATGTATAATTCAATTAGCCTATACTGTATATATCATTGTTTAACAGTTTTTTTGTTTTTTTGGGCAAGTGAAC
>CASHTC010001431.1:10000-107190 GCA_949357725.1 Hyperoplus immaculatus
TCTGCATATTTTGGACCAATTTTATTTTATTTTGGACGTCATCTTGAAAGTGTTATAGCTGGAATGTCATCAGGTGCATTGTTTAAAATTTAGAATTGTTCTTGTCCTTGAAGGCCGCGGTAGCTTCTGTTATTATTCTAAAGGGTTGGGGTTACCCAGGGAGCGTTGCATTCTAGAACTTTGTAGAACTTTCTTGATGATGTCATATTACACACTGCACCTTTAAGTTATTAAAATATGACGAAATATGGACATATATGAGACCCTTTCTTGATGATGTCATATTACACACTAAACCTTTAAACAAGTGCCAGCAAAAAATGAAATCATAGCATCTTTGAGTGTTGTTCTTCATTTTGAACAAAATAAATAAATAAAATAAATAAATAAATAAAGTATGACACATCATACAAAACAAATACACATAACATGAAACAACAATAATTATAAAGTGTCATAAACAATGTGTATGAAATAAACGTAGCGTCGAGCGATGTCCGAAAAGGAGTGAGAGGAACCTGAAGCTATATAAATCATCCTATCAATTATTATTACCTAATATGTTGTTTGAGCAAATATTACAAAGTTGGGGTTTAGCAAATCCGGAGACGGTTTGTTGACACAACTTTTTGTTAAAAGGTGCACTGTGTAATATGACATCATCAAGAAAGTTCTACAAAGTTCTAGAATGCAACGCTCCCTGGGTAACCCCACCCCTTTAGAATAATAACAGAAGCTACAGTGGCCTTCAGGGACAAGAACAATTCTAAATTCTAAACAATGCACCTGATGACATTCCAACCAACAGGGATTCCTCCATAAGACCTGCCTGCTCAATGTACAAAATGTAATATTAATATTTGTAATTCTCCGCTCAGGAGGATAATTCAGATTATTGGCAGAGGTGATTTTACATCAATGAGGACATATTTATGAATGAGGATATTGATTTTAGCTAATACATTACTTAAAATGTTACACAGTGTCCCTTTAAAATCAATGAATATTTGAGAGGTACAAGACCTGCTACCTGTCTACTGTGTGTGTGTGTGTGTGTGCTGAGAAAATAGTCTGGTGTTAATACACAGCCTAGGCTCTGTAAACAGGCATGTTGCTTTCTACAGTGAGCCCCCTTTGTTTACATTCCCGTTTGCTTTTTTTTGCAGCACACACACACAAACACAAACACACACACACACTACAGAAAGGTAGCAGATCATGAGGAGAAATACAGAGTGTTTTGTGGAGCTGATAAGGCTTAATCAACTTACTGTCCTTTGGTGAAGGAATTGAATCTAACAGATATTAATTTAAATGAAAAAAGCACGCACTGTAGCTTTAAACTAGAAAATGCATTTCCTGCTGAAAATGCGCGTTGATGCTGAAAAAGCTGACGCTAAACCGGATAGCTGAGCTGAGAATGTAGACTTGAAAAAAGTTCTGATAAGTACGGAAGGCGTTCAAAAATGTAATACACACAATGAAGGACGGTTATCTGAAATATTTAGAATTTGAATAGAGTTGTTTGTCCGCTGAAATAATGGAAAAAGTTGAAAGATGTGAAAAAAAATCAAACAAAACAGTGAAATAGTAATTTAATGGCTTGAATGTTGAGCGCCTCAACTAATACGATTTGTAACGCGGTGTTGGTATAATGACCTGTATATTTTGGGTCATCCACACGTAAACAGTACATTTTTACTTTAATTAAGGTATTGTGGTGATAAATACATATGCCGAACAGTTAATTGACCTCTAATAATGATTTAAGATTTAAATATTAAGCATTGGGACCTTCCGTTTCAAAAGTTAGATGGATTTGAAAATAAAAAAATACTGAATTCTAAATGGAGTCTGGCAGTTTGGGAGAATTAGCGGGTTATAATACGATGATATTCTCTTAAATTCAGTCCTAACGTGTGTACGGGAGTTAGATAAGATGGCGTAGAGTTTTATTTAGGGTTTATTTAGGCTGTTCAGTGTATTTATTACTGTAAGTTTGAATCGAGTGGATATTGGCGCGCAGTATCTTAGCAACACAACACGTTAGCCTAGCAGGGTATAGCTACTATCGGGCTTGTCTGCTAACTACCCAAACTACTGACCTTTAGTGTGCCATTTTAACACGTAAACAACGACTTGACCTAGATCAAAACACCGCAAAAATGTCCACAGACGTCAGAAATCGAAGAGTTTGCCGTTCGATACGAAGCTGTTAAAAGTTTTACCTTGTTATGAGCCGGAGAGAAAAACTGCGCCTCATATGTCAGTGTTCCTTGTTTTTAATTTCATGATGGCGGTTTCTTTCGAGGGGGCGGGGACTACTACGGCGTCCGCTTCACTGATTGGACGAGGGACGTGATGACGTTGTGGGTGGATCGAAGCAGTGTTTGTTGGCCAGTGTAAAGATTCAGCAGCAAGAAGTATTTTTTTAGAAAATAAATAAAAATGCAATAATCAACAAATGATAGAAATGTCTTCAGTGGATGTTAAAATGAGACACGATGAGCACTTAAAGCTGCAGTGTGTAGAATTTTGGGTTTTATTTCCTAGCAGATTTTGTAGAAAGTAATTATAATATCCATAAGTACATTTAATTTAGTGCATAATAGCTGAACAATTTTTTTTGAATGATTATTTTTACCCTTAGAAAGGGTCTCATATATGTCCATATTTCTGCATATTTTGGACCAAGGCCTAGTGCCGCCATCTTGAAAGTGTCATAGTTGGAATGTCATCTGGTGCATTGTTTAAAATGTAGAATTGTTCTTGTCCTTGAAGGCCACTGTAGCTTCTGTTATTATTCAAAAGGGTTGGGGTTACCCAGGGAGTGTTGCATTCTAGAACTTTGTAGAACTTTCTTGATGATGTCATATTACACACTGCAGGTTTAAAATATATTAAAAAAATTATAATATCTTAAAAATCGTTTTTTTTCATTGCCTTTTCACTTCGTAAACATGTACATATTTGCATACCTACTGTGGCTTTGCAGCAGGAATAAGCATCAAAATATGCTCCGCTTTTTCAGCAGTGTAAATTGAGTTTATAGGAGAAAGTATTAGTGAAAAATAAAGTGATTTTGTACAAGGAGTATTATATGACAGATATTATATTATCAAAATACGCAACCTCTTAAATCTTGAAGGTAATTTAACAAAAAAGTGTCAAAATATATACTAGGTACGTAGCCTCCCGTTTGGATTAAAAAACAAAACAAAAGACATGAATAAATATTCCATTATACAGTGGTAATTATAAACACAACAAGTGGTAATAATAAACTTGTAATGTAGCATTTTACATCATATTTTTTAATTTAATTTTGTTTTTTTATTTTTAGCAACTAACTTGTGTACAGAACTCACAATTCAGACCAAAGTAGGAACAATGTAGAAATCATAAGTACAAACACATCAAGTCCATTAAGCATTAACCACTCGTGCATCATAAGGGAGAAAAAAAATTCAGCTGTCTTAAAAAAACATTAGAATACAAATAATAATAGTAATTAGTTATTGAAAATATAAAGAAAATAATTAAATATAGTACAGACATATAGACCTGTATACATATACATTCATCTCAAAACACGGATACACAGACACACACACGCACGCACGCCTGCATGCATGCATTCAAACACACACACACATATTTTACCACGTATATATATAAAATAAAAATAATATTAATTATGAAATAAGTAAATAAACACATAAAATAATCAAACAATAAAACATAAGATAGAAAGAGGATTCAGGAGTGAAGCTGCTGTCTGCTGCACTGGAGAGTCCACACTGTAGACTGGAGACTCTGAGGTCAGTTCAACGACTGTGGTTTACACATAGATAGTGGGTTTACACAGTTTTTTAATGTATTCAATTAAAATCGTTTTGGGTTTATGCCTTTATTTTTTCCAAAAAATGTATGTCTTTGCAAATGATAGAATAATAAAAATCATAGAAAATAAATTTTTGACAAAACTGTTTTCTTTTTCTTATTTATCTTCCACAGACTCTCAACGTGGTCTATCAAACGGTATTGAGGAGGCTGTAGACCAGGGGTCTCCAACCTTTTTTCAACTGAGAGCTACTTTGAAAAAATTAAAGTGGCCAAGAGCTACTTGTATCAAATCGCTTATATTTATTTACATAGCACACATCAAATGAATTAAGCTTCTGTTTGTACATGTGTGAAATTGCAATACCCAATGCTTATCATAAATAATTTCCCATCAAAGGTCCAAGAACACATTACTTTACACTTTTTGTGGGCCACATATCACTGAAAATTGACATCAATGTCTATACTACACTTCTTATTGTGACGCAACAGTGTTTCCCCCAGGAAATGTCTTAGTCTAGGTGGTCACCACCCAGGCGTGGAGGAGGCGCGGCGCAACGCGCCGAAAATTTTGAGGGTATTTTGCTCAAAGATGCCAATACGCACTACAGAAATAGACAACTGCTTATTTGAATAAAACAGACAACTGACCTTACAGTTGTACATTTTTAAAGTTCCTTTTTAGATAGGGGCTGTTGTGAGATTATTGTGGACAATTAGGCCTACTGTGATGCGATAGCCTATAATTCATTAATGGTTATTATTAGCCTACTTGCTTGATTTCTTTTTAAATACAGAGGTTATTGGTCGTTTTGGAACATGTATTTCCCAATTTAAAACATAAAAATAAAGCAGCATTGAACATTCAGGAAATAAATCTTGTATGGCTGCACAAGCAGGCTGTTACAACTAACTCAATAGTTGAAATAATAAATACAATGTGTTTTCCCCTTAAAATGATTAAATACATTTATGCAAAGGTCAAAGACAGTGCATGCCGTAGTCATGCATGGCCGCATGCAGAGCCGCAGAGCAGCACACACACCAGCTGATAGAGAAACGCTTTGAGACACATGAACATTTATTTACCGCAAATCGCAAGTTTTGACCATGGGAAGAGGTGCATTTACCTTCATCAGATTTTTAACTTGTAAAAAAAAAAAAAAAAAAAAAAAAAAAAAAACTTTTTTTTTTTTTTTTACAAGTTTGTCAACCTATCAGGCGAGCTACTGAAAACCCGCCCGCGAGCTACCGGTAGCTCGCGATCGACCTGTTGGAGACCCCTGCTGTAGACTGTGTTAGGGATGTGGTTTCAAATTGCTAAGAGGGAAGATGGCGGGCTTGAGGCTTGCCACAGTACAACAGAACAACAAAAGTAACAAAAACAAAAAGTAAAAAAATAAATAAAGGAAAGAAGAAAATACTTTTTTGCGTTATTTGCGTTTTTTTCACGACTTTTTTAGGTTTTTCGGAATGTTCGCAAAAGAAAAAATCGTTATTTTTGCAGTTAAAAATAAAAGTTTGGAATGTTCGAGCATAATTTTGGGGAATTAATAACGTTGGGCGAACCTTATATAAATTGCAGTCTACTACCGCCTCCTGTCTCTTGTCTCTGTTCATTGAATTAGCTGAAGCTGTCTGATTGATTTTTTAGTAGTCAAGTTTTAGAAGTCAAGTCTACTAAAGATAAATGCATGAAAAAGTGTTTCTAAATCTTGAGACATAAACCCCTTTAATTCTTGATATGTTTTTAAAGTGGTATTAGGCTGACTTAGTAATTGATTTAAACCTGCAGTGTGTAGAATTTTGGGTTTTATTTCCTAGCAGATTTTGTAGAAAGTAATTATAATATCCATAAGTACATTTAATTTAGTGCATAATAGCTGAATTTTTTTAATTAGATTTTTTTCCCTTAGAAAGGGTCTCATATATGTCCATATTTCTCCATATTTTGGACCAAGGCCTAGTGCCGCCATCTTGAAAGTGTCATAGTTGGAATGTCATCAGGTGCATTGTTTAAAATTTAGAATTGTTCTTGTCCTTGAAGGCCACTGTAGCTTCTGTTATTATTCGAAAGGGGTGGGGTTACCCAGGGAGTGTAGCATTCTAGAACTTTGTAGAACTTTCTTGATGATGTCATATTACACACTGCACCTTTAATGTGTTTTTTGAAATTCAAGTCTGAATCTATGACAACACCAAGATTTCTGGCTTGCTGTGTGGTTTCTAACATAAGAGATTAAAGCTGCGCGCTGACTTTCAATTGTTCTTTTGCACCAAGTTCACTGTTAGCAAAAATAAAATGTTTGCAAAAAAAAAAAAAATCTGAATTTTTTACCCAGTTGAAGACATAGAGGCGGCCATTGTTGGAGCATCGTTTTATTAGATTAGCAGAGTTTAAACAGCCAGGGCATTTAGTTACAGAAACTGGTCTGACTGTTATCTGTGTGCGACTGTAGGACTGAACCCGGTCAGTTTGCCATACAGCTTCCTGAGTGGGAACTTTACTGGTGTGTTCAGACACAATGCAAAGCAGATTTTAGAGGCGGCGCGATTACATAGAAAGTCAAATGTAAAGACGGACACAACGATATGTTTATGTGAGTCGAAAGGTTTAAAATCCTAATGTTCTTCTGATTCAAGTGGTCTTTTCCCTTCTATGTTTGTCGACAAAGATTCTTAGTTTAAAAGTCGACTGTGTCATGAAGGAATGTCTTGAAGGTGAGCGTAACAAACAGCTGATCTTTCTGGTTGTTGTCTTGGAGAAGGATCAGTAACTTCTGAGTCGAGGCTTTTACATTTATATTGAACTTTTTTTTGACATTTTTATGCTTTATTGACAGTGTAGAGACAGAGTTGAAATGGGGCAGAGAGGGGAGTGACATGCAGAGAACGACCGCGGACTGGAATCGAACCCGGGTCCGCTGCTGGCCGAGGCCCATGGAGGGGACGCCCTACCAACTGAGCTAAGGGCCCATGGGGGGGGGGGGGGGACGCCCTACCAACTGACCTAAGGGCGCCCCCACATTTATATTGAACTTTGACTTCCAAAGCTGCTTGGTTCTTTCTTATCATTGGCTTTTAAAAAAGTCTGACCACTCTAAAGTACAATGTTTTCACTTAAAGCCACTACGAGTAACATGGCACGTTGGCGTCCCCTTTGGACAAAAGCGGTAGTATTTTTACGACGCCCGCTGTCGCAAAGCTGTTTACTAGCGCGTGACAGGCGCGTGAGTGTGAACTGAGAAGGGAGCAATATAGTGCATGTCTGTGTGTTGAAAGTGTGAGGACTCTTTTCGGCTCCGTGAGAGTGGTTTTGACACTGCATCAACTAATGCCAGTCACTGCCACACACACCTGATTGCAATGAGTTGAGCAGTGTCACCTAACTACTCTCTCTCACGGAGCTGAAAGACGTGTCCTCACAGAAAGCGAATGAACGAGAGACGGCAGTTAGTATGGATCACCATGAGGTAATGTGTTTGTGCTGTTGATGTAAATAATGACTATTTCAGATAATGGTTATCTGATGATGGTGAAGCAAAGCAAACTTTGTGTTAGTAACAACCGCTCATTCATTTAGGAGTAAACACTGCAGTCTAGTTTCGCTCTCGTGAAATTGTATACACGTTGCTTGGCAACGCCCTCCCGCCCGCCTATCACTCTCCCTTTTAGCTTTGCTTTATTGCATTTTAATTTTGTTCTTTGATGGTTCAGCCCCGTTATCAGTCATTATGACGACAAACAACTGTCTCAAACAAGGCTCCCGCTCCCCTTCCCTCACCTGGAGGGATAGGCTTCTCAAATCACGTTGCTGCGCCACACTGAAATCTGCGACCAATATGGATATGTGACCATAGAGCCTGCACGAGCGAACCGAAAATTGGACTGGGTGTGCGACCAGACCAAAAGCAGTAATAAAAACTATTTAAAAACGTCTTTCTTTGCACTGATGGTCTCGTTTGCTGTTAAAGGTAATTTATGATTATCAGAGGAAACATGAGGCTGTTTAAAAGATATTTAACCCATTGATGACTATGGCAATCTAGGATGCATGTCCTTAATGCCTGAGGGTTTTCTGAAAAAATAGTAGGAATTGTCAAGTCTACCAAAACCTTAATATCTAAGCCTGTGTTGCACATAGAAACATGAAATAAATACATTTAAAAGTTAAGGTTCACAGATTTTATTTAAACATGCTCCCTTAGCGCTTACAAACCAACAAATATTTCTAAAAATCGTCAAAATGAGATGAATTAGAAAATTATTAAATATTGTCAATAAATAGATGCAATGTGTTGTGTGATTTTCGTCAGTAGTCTATAGTAGACCTTGATTCTGCACACCAAACGCCACTAACTGTTCTGTCGCCGACATAGCTGGCGTATTTTTTTAATTATTTTGTTTTATTTTTTATTTTTTTGATTGACATGATTTTTGGCAAACCACACAACTTTTGGGTGGTCACGTGGTCTTAAAAATCAACAAAACCCACCTCATGTGTATTTGAACCAATGACAGTGCATTCTATGCTGGGAATGCCATGAAAATTAGATAAAGTAATAATGCTGCGCGACGCAGCATCAGGCAGGAGAGCCAATGTGGCATCGCGCAGCAGCCGTCATCAATGGGTTAAATGTTACTCGTAGCCGCTTTAATAGTAAAATGCCATAATAAAGAACAAAGCTGTTGGTCCCTTGTGAAGTCTTAAGGCCAGGACACACCAGCCCGATAATCGCCGTCGTCAAAAAAAAAGACGAATCTGTTTGGTGTGTGCCGTGACGTCGGCCGACGTAGAGGTCGTCGGGCTTGTTTTGAGCCTGTCGGACGCCGATTGAACATGTTCAATCGGCGGCCGACCGTCTTTCATTTGGAGCAATTTGATTGGTGGAGGGCTAGCGAATCAGTGAAGCCCGGAAGTGAGACGGGTAGCACAAACAGCTAACAACAGCTAGCCATCGTTTTAATGTGTTTGTTCGTTTTGTTTTGAGAGCACTCACATGCATCAACCCTTTTTGACTGCTCGACACCATGCTCGACACTCTCTGCTAAAAATTGTGCTCTTATGGTCCATAAATATAAATACGTATTTCTATCTATGTTTATGCTCTAGAGAGATGTCCAATCATTTCCGGCTTTCGTATTTTTTCGGGCCACAATACAGATTAGCGCCGCCTGCTGTTGTGGAGACATTACGTCCCGCGAGCGTACGGAAAATAAACAGTCGTCTCGGTGTGTTCTTTAGCAGCGACGGGAAGCTGGAGCTTCCTGAAACGACCGACTCCATTTTTTTTGACGACGCCGATTATCGGGCTGGTGTGTCCTGGCCTTTATATAGTATCAGAATCTGTTTCTGTATGTTTTAGTTCAGTCTGCAGATACATCAACATAGCATATCATGTTCAGGATCAAACTGTGTTCTAGAAAATGTTTACGCATTTCATGGAATGGTTTTCCTGCTCAACATCCAACCAACCAAAAAAATAAAAAATCCAAGTCCTTTTCAATCAGAGAGAAGACTTTTCTTTCCAAACCTGAGTGAAAAATGCACATATTAAAAACACAGGCTTTAAAGATCCAGACATCTACTTTCTGCATAACAATAAGTAGTGAACCCACCAGACTGTTGCTTCAGCTGAGGTTCAGCCCTCTGGAGAGATATGGATCCATTTGACAGAGAGCAGCGATCAGCTCGGAGCTGGCTGCTGCTCCCTTCCTTCGCACCATGTCGATCAGGTCTGCTGCTTTGTCTGCTCGGGCTTTAGCTCCGGCTGACTCCCTCTCACTCTCGTTTATTACACCACGCTGCAGGAGTTTATCCAGAAGCTGGTTCAGAACAGGGTCAGACGCTCTCTGGATGAACTCGGCCCGAGCTGAGAACAGCCTGCGCTCAGCGGGGACACTCTGTGGGACGTCCCTGGTTGGACCTGGAGGACAACCAGGCAAACACTTTCAATTAAGGAGCTACGAGGAACTTTTACATGTCCATGAAAACAGTCTAATTTTTTGGTTTTGTTTATGCACTAACTATCACTTTGAGACAGAAATATGATGTCATCAAACTACACTCAGTGATGTCAGGACAGGCTCAAGTTAAATAACCAATGAATAACGTTTATATGAGAACAAGTCATTTACAGAGGAGACGTCTCACTACATGTCCACCTACCGTCTGCCATGAGATTGACTCCAGCTGCTCCAGCTGAGGGGCCTGCAGCTGAAAGAAATTTGACAACCAAAGATAGTTTGAAATTGTTTTTAGACATCACTATAGAAATCAGAATGTTAATTATGAATATCTAAACCATTTTGCAGATAGATCCGATTGCTTTTTTTGTAGGTATTTTATTTAAACGTTCAAGTTCCATTTAATTACATTGTATTCCTCTATTCCATTCTAGATAGAAAACTTATGTTAGATGTAAAGTTGTCTTACTGAAATCTAAAACATTAAACTCTGTCTTAAAATTCCCCAGCATTCAAAATTCATTGTTCTGAATGTATATATTTAGGATAAATTGATAGTGAAATGATGTGGTGAAAAAAAGCAATAGATATATGTATTCTAGTCTAGTGCAGTGTATCACTGGGTCTGGGTGATTAGTTACCTCTCAGAGGGACCAAACTTTCCCAGACTTGTCGCCTCTCTTGGTCTCGGACCTTCAAAGTCACTTCCTCTTGGTCCATTTCAAGGAAAACTTGAAATTTTGGAGGGAAATTTGGTCCATAATCTGAGTCAAACTCTGCATCCTGTCAAACCAGTAGCAAAGCGTAATTTTGAAACCTGTGGTAAAAAATGTTGTTCTGGTACATGGCCAAATTTGAATTGATTTTCAACATGCAGCTAACATTGTGTTGGTGATCATTCTGTTAACAATAATTACAGTATAGAAGTAGAAGTATAGAAGTAGAAGTGACTTGACTGACCTTAGGCTGGATTCTGTAGCTCTCAGGTTCACAGCTGACACTGTACCTTTGACCAACGCTCACAAGACAGTCAGTAGGGATTTCAATATTCTCAGCACCTTGTTGTTTGGGCGTAACCTTTAGTAACAGGATATTTGTATTAGTCAAGCCAAGGCAGACATATTATAGAACAAATATAAAAACTACGGTGACATATATAAAATATTGCGTGGCCACAAATGTATCGATTTATTTTTTGGCATTTTTATGTTTTTTATTGAACAGTTTTTAGAGACAGAGTTTAAATGCAGCAGAGAGGGGAATGACATGCAGAGAACGACCCGGGATGGATTCTAACCCGGGTCTGCTGTGAAGAGGACTGAGACTCTATGGAGGGAGGGGGGGGGGGTCTAACCACTACACCAGGAGCGGTTTTAGTCATCAATCTAGCCTCAAAGAATAACCTTACCTCACTCAAAGGGACGTTCTTCTGCAGCAGAAATACATTGAGTATCCGACGTCTTCCATATGGGGGTCTGAGGAACAGCAGGACTTGGCCCTTTATTGGCACATTCATCAGAAACCTTTTAGCCAAATCCCAGATCAGGCCAAAGGCAGAGAGGTGAGGGACCTTCACAGCAACATGAGTGTCTGTGATCTCCAGAGGCTCCAAGATGCTCATTCCATCATCAGTGATGTGGGCGACAGACAGCAGGCCATCAACAAGCAACGCTGTGAAAGCAAAGAGCTGATCAACTTCTGTCTTGCTGCTAAAAGGTAAATCTCTGCCTAAATAATTTCTTACTACTTGAGCTCAGAGAGTTGATTTATATATTGCCCTTAACTCAGGAGCATCCCAAGGTCACGCCTGGCTAAAGGTTAGCCTTTATCCTTTGGCTATTTTGTTTAATTCAACATCATTTTCCTGTCACACACATGATCTGTCTGGATGTGTGCATTTAGTGTGAGGAATAAACTGTATTATAATATTAGCTTGTCCCTGAATGTAGCTACACATTAATGACAATGTTTGCAGTTCAACATTAAGGACAGCCATGTCTTTACCATCCTTTGTTTCACAGTGTGGGAGGTGGAGCTGGCAGAGAGCGTCCTCAGAACACTGGATGTTGAACAGCGGCCCTGCAGCAGTCCTGCCAGCTGGTTGGAGGAGGCTCTCGTCCCATTGGACGGTCCAGTAGAGCAGCTCTGCCTCCTGAGCCATTACAAACACCAGGCCAGTCAGAGCACACTGGAACACACCTGCACCAGGACACCTGCACCTGGGAAGAAGGGCTGACGTCTATTGCAATGTCTTTGTTTCAGGGACAAGACGTATTAATGAACATGTACATATAAATACGCCAGAGGCTAAACTCCATCTTTAGTCCATTGGCAGGTTGATGTGAAGAAACTTAAACATTAATTCAACTACACAAACAGTAAAAACAATAACAAGTAATGACATAGATTTACACTAGTTCATAAATACTTAAAAACAGAAACCACAAAAGCTGAACACAAATTGAGAGTCATAAAACATTTTTAAAAAAATTAAAAAATTTAAACTATAATAACTAGTTGATGAACCATGAAACAAGTTGAATAAGATAGTGTTTAGTCATGTTATATGATTACCTGTATGAAGATCCATTCTGTTCAGGCGAGAAGGATACTGGAGTCTTGAATTTAAAAAGGCACAAAGTATTATTTCAAAGGAAATGTAAAAACTTGCATTGTGATGGAATATTTTACCCACACTGTCAATATTCAACTAAGACTCATTGTGTGGATCAGAGAGTGCCAGTGTAAAGGCCTTTGCACACCGGGCGCGACGCGAATAAACGCAACGTAAAAGCGAATGTTTTGAAATGTGAATTTTGTCGCGTCCCACTTTAGAAGCGACGTCCCAGAAAAATCGAACTCAGTTCGAAAAAATAAAAAACGCAAATTCGCGATGCGAAATGACGGCGCTGGTGTGGAAGCTTGTATTGACTCTGTATACGTTCGTTAATAAACGGATTAATCGCACGAATAAAACGCGCCCGGTGTGCAAAGGCCTTAAGATGTGTGCTAGGCAAGGAAAGTGTATGCATTGAAAGTGCTTCAAAGGCGCATTAAAAAAAACATCAAGATTAGACATTAGAAATTGCATTACAGAGACAAAACGAAACTAAGAGCAGGCAGACAAATTGTTAAAAATTAAAAGAATCTGCACTAGAAAACAAGGAAAGTATGCCAATAAAAATAAAATAGAATAGAATAAAAAATTACAGGTTAAAAGGGAAACAGAAAAGTCCAGATGTTGTTCCAGATATGCGGTGCAGAAAAACTAAAAGCTGCTTCTCCTTGTTTAGTCCTAACTCTGGGGACTGTAAGTAGACCTGTCTGTCTGTCTGTCTGTCTGTCTGTCTGTCTGTCTCCTTGTTTAGTCCTAACTCTGGGGACTGTAAGTAGACCTGTCCCAGATGACCTGAGAGCTCTGGACGGTTCATAACGTATCAGCAGATCAGTAATATATTTTGGCCCTAAACCATTCAGTGCTTTATAAACCAAGTGCTAATATTAGTCACCTGAGGAAATAACACATCGATGCTTATGAAGAGTGAGGAAACATTTGCCTATTCGAAGCTCTCATTCATACAGACATTGATGAACCATTCTTATACAATACATCATCAGCCAAACATTTGTCACAAGATAAATGTTCACTACTGACACATCACCAAGCCGTTATTGGACCTCACCTGTGACTTTCCCTCTCCTCCTCCGTCTGAGCTACTACACGGTCGGGTCGCTTCTGTCACCTGACAAACACATTGATGCCATGTTTAATATGAGGAAAAGCATGTATGGCCCCCCACACACACACACACACACACACACACACACACACACACACACACACACACACACACACACACACACACACACACACACACACACACACACACACACACACACACAGTTGTTAACAGAACCAATACCAGGTACCAAATACATTGGCTAGACACTGATGGACAACAGTGGTTATGTATTCATGCAATAGTCTGTGGATATTGGAAGGGACATGTAACTTAGCAACTGTTTTGTTTTGTTGTGTTTTGAGTAATTATGACGCTTCATGTCAGACAGAAGTTGTACATGGCAATGAGTTTAAATAACTATGTTAGTTAGTAATACTATAGTATAACTATAATGTTAGTTTGCAATAGTAATACTGGAGGACTTTACACTGTACAACTGCTCCTCTTACCTTTTTGTCGTCGTCTGGCAGGTTTTTTTGCTCATCCAGTTTGACATCAGAGCGAACTGATGGAGAGAAGAAGTGAAAGAGAATAAATTAAACAATATAATCGTGAATGGGGTGGAAACTATTTGTAGTCAAAACTCAAAGATTTAAGAAATTACAGCTCCATGAAAAATGTATTTGAAATATTTTTTAAATGTTAAAAGCTCATTTTCAGATTTTTTTTGTATGTTCATAAACAGTTTGATGAAGTAGTCATTGGTTCATTACTCACGTTTTTCGTGTTCCTTAGCTCTGATCACCTTGTTATTGATCCTGTAGAATGAACACAATCCTAAAGTTATGAATCAAGTTTAAATAATTGTTCATTGTTTGAGTTAACCAGCTTCAGAGTCCAGAGACAACTGATCAAATGCTTTTCATCATCAAATCTTCACCACAGAGACCATAACTGACTGCAGACAGTCATGTTCTGATCCTGCATTAGTAAAAAAAAATAAGATAATAATTATTATAATGAAGGAATTTATAATTAATGATTAGTCGAGGTCCAAAAACATCACATGAAAAACTAACAAACTACTTTTTTAATTTTACAATATGTCTGTTAAAAAATTGTAAAATGTTGCATTGCTTTGCATTATCTAGTGGAATATTTTTGTGGAAAAAACAAAGAAAAGAAAGATGAAATGTAAAATAAGGAGAAACTGCACTCAGGATGTTAAACCACTGATTTGTTTTGCTAGGCTATTCAATACTTCTCATACAAATCTATGAACTAACTGTTAACTTGTTTATATTATTCACTTTGTCTAAATGTTAGATTTGCTCCTCATTGATAGTTTATATTTGAACTGTTCCTACTTTGCACTACAACGTCAGCACAACATTTCCCCTCTGGAGGAATAAAGTGTCTGATCTGATCTCAGTCCCTGTAGAGGGGCTTCTGAACACTTGGCTGGGAGGCTTGATGCTCCAGGAGCTGCTCCTATTGGTTGGTTGGGACGCTCACACAGTGGAAGGTAGAACTGGAGGGAAACCCCTAATGTGAGTGAGGCATTAACCTCCCTGTGTTTAGTACAATACTGCAGAACCAGCTGGACTGAGTCTGACCCCATACTGACCTCAGAGTCTCCAGGCTACAGTCTGGACTCTCCACACAGTGAGAAAGCAGCTTCACTCCTGAATCCTGCAGCAGCTTCACTACTGAATCCTGCAGCTCGTTCATACCCAGATCCAGCTCTCTGAGATGGGAGGGGTTGGACTTCAGAGTTGAGACCAGAGAAGCACAGCTGATCTCTAAACTGAAAAAAACAATATTTCTACTAAAGCAAATAAACTTAATCAATTTACAATCAATCTTCTTTGTAAAGATTTGACCAGTTAACAAAAAAATATTAATGGAAATTTCATTGAGTTTTTTCCACATTTATCTCTAAAAAACAGAGGTCTTGATTGCAGACAGCATTTCAAAAATAAATAGAAATATTAACAAAAGGAAGTATAAAACTTCTTGGATGTAAGTTATGACTTTACACCACTGAGGTTAAATTGTTCATTAAATATATAAGATGTACAACAGTAACAGAGTCAGTGGACTGACATCAGAGTCTGCAGTCTACAGAGTGGACTCTCCAGAAAACCACACAGCAGCTTCACTCCTGAATCCTGCAGCAGCTCGTTGTAACCCAGATCCAGCCGTCTGAGATGGGAGGGGTTGGACTTCAGAGCTGACACCAGAGAAGCACAGCTGATCTCTGACAAACTGCAGCCCATCAATCTGAATAAAGAATAAATGATGGAGATAAAGATAAAATTATAATCCAATCAGATGTGTTCAGATTTTAAATGTTTAGCTGAACATTATTATGTCCTAATCAATGAACTTTTCTCTAAACGTATCACAAAATACATTCAAATGAACTGAAACCAAATAAATATTTCCACTATGCAAATAAACAATAAATTGTTTGTGTAAAGTTTTGACTATTTACTCAAGAAGATTAATTCAATTGAAGAACTAAAAGTGGAAATGTACAAATAAATGATTCTCTAGGAAACAGACTCAATTTGTGACTGCAGACTAAATTAAGAGATACAAATATGAACAAAAGGAAATGTAAAACTTCTTGGATGTAAGTTATGTTTGTAAATAAGTTAGTTATCACAGTGACTTTGTGCATCATCATAATAATGTAAGTTATATTTTATTATTTGTAAAAAAAAACTTTAATTTAAACTGAAACAAAATAAATATTGCATCTTCAGCAAATGAACTTCATCAATGAACAATAAATATTTTGTGTAAACATTGGGCCAGTTAAAGAAATGAAATAATGGAAATTTAATTAACATATTCCACATTTATTTTTAAGAAACAGGGGTCTTTTATGACTGCAGACTAAATATAGAAGATAAATAAAACTTTAACAAAAGGAAATATAAAACGTATTGGATGTAAGTTATGTTTTTACACAAGTGGTGAGGTTAAGTGTTCATTAAATATATAAGATGTACAACAGTAACAGAGTCAGTGAACTGACCTCAGAGTCTCCAGTCTACAGAGTGGACTCTCCAGAAAACCACACAGCAGCTTCACTCCTGAATCCTGCAGCTTGTTGTTGTCCAGATCCAGCTCTCTGAGATGGGAGGGGTTGGACTTCAGAGCCGAGGCCAGAGAGCTGATCTCTGACAAACTGCAGCGATCCAATCTGAATAAAAAATAAATGATGGAGATAAAGATTCAATTATTATCCAATCAGATGTGTTCAGGTTTTAAATGTTTATCTAAACATTATTATGTCCTAATCAAATAACTTTTCTCTAAACTTATCACAGTGACTTTGTCATTCTGTGTTTGTGGATCATCACAATGTCAGTTATATTTGATTATTTGTGAAACTACATTAAAATGAACTGAAAAAAAAAATATTTCTAGTAAAGCAAATAAACTTAATCAATTTACAATCAATCTTCTTTGTAAAGATTTGACCAGTTAACAAAAAAATATTAATGGAAATTTCATTGAGTTTTTTCCACATTTATCTCTAAAAATCAGAGGTCTTGATTGCAGACAGCATTTCGAAACTAAATAAAAATATTAACAAAAGGAAGTATAAAACTTCTTGGATGTAAGTTATGACTTTACACCACTGAGGTTAAATTGTTCATTAAATATATAAGATGTACAACAGTAACAGAGTCAATGAACTGACCTCAGAGTCTCCAGTCTACAGAGTGGACTCTCCAGAAAACCACACAGCAGCTTCACTCCTGAATCCTGCAGCTTGTTGTCACTCAGATTCAGCTCTCTGAGATGGGAGGGGTTGGACTTCAGAGCTGACACCAGAGAATCACAGCTGATCTCTGACAAACTGCAGTGACTCAATCTGAATAAAGAATAAATGATGGAGATAAAGATTAAATTATAATCCCATCAGATGTGTTCAGGTTTTAAATGTTTAGCTAAACATTATTATGTCCTAATCAATGAACTTTTCTCTAAACTTATCACAGTGACTTTGTTATTCTGTGTTTGTGGATCATCATAATGTCAGTTATATTTTATTATTTGTGGAAACACATTAAAATGAACTGAAACCAAAGAAAAAATTCCACTAAAGGAAATCAATTTACAATAAATTGTTTGTGTAAAGATGTGACCATTCACCAAAAAATATGAAAATACATTTAATTAAAGAACTAAAATTGGAAATGTACTCAATGATTCTCTAGGAAACAGACTTAATTTGTAACTGCAAACTAAATTTAGAAGAGAAATAAAAATATCAAATATAAAACTTCTTGGATGTAAGTTATGTTTGTCAGTGCTGCTTGAAAGTATGTGATCCTTTTGAGTTTTATTGAGTTTAACCATTATTAGTTCATTTTATCAATACCAGTATTTTTCATATCAAATAACAGATGTGTGTTTATCAATTCCACATACTTTTTTTGAGGAAATTAATTGTGTATCCAAAAGACTAAAATAAAATAAATTATTTGGCAGAGTTAATATGTGCAAAAGTAAGTGAACCCTGAGCTATATTGCTGAAATCGAGCAGGTAAAAACAATCAGGTGAGACAAATTGAGTGATGAAATGGACCAATGTAATGAGAAATCTTTTGTGAAGAGATTAGGTGGC
The DNA here is from genome assembly GCA_949357725.1 of Hyperoplus immaculatus. NCBI lineage: Eukaryota > Metazoa > Chordata > Actinopteri > Uranoscopiformes > Ammodytidae > Hyperoplus > Hyperoplus immaculatus. The sequence goes on from CASHTC010001431.1 coordinate 28,145, forward strand.
ACTAGTACAGCCAGAGACCAAATCAGGTCAGTTCAGGCTCACCAAAGTGAACCCATTCAGGTCAGACATGCCAAGAGGAAAGAAAATCTCAGAGGAGTTGTGAGAGCACAATTACTCTTGGCTCAAGCACATTACTTCTGTTTAGTAACAATATCTATTCATTTAGGCTATATTTGGCTGCTCCACCTCAAGTCAGCCCTGCCAGGCGATAGTTAAGTTTCAGTTTCGTTTTCATCTCTGTGTTATACAGCTCTTTGGACCATCTGATCGGCTCCCGACAGCGCAAATGAGTCTAAAGCCAGTGATACCTGAACTAAATGATCAAATAAAGCTATCTCTTCCTCCCTCTATCTGTCTATCTTTCTCTCTCCACTACACACTCAGTCACTACTATCCATGCTTAAAGGATCATTCCCCCGGTGGAAACATGAAGTGTATACGAAGTATATCATTCCATGTAGTATAAATGTGAAAAAAAAATTGAAATCGGTTCATCCTAGCCTGAGAAAAGGCAGAAAGAGTGTTTTTATGTGTGTTTTTCTTTTTTTCATGCTCAAATGTAATAAATCCTACAACTCCAACAATGCACCGCGCTCGCTCCCAACTTGCTGCCCCGCCCCCCTGTTTCCGTTCTAGTCGGAAATAAATGTGCTGGCGCGACTAGACAGTAAACATATCCTCGTGATACGTTGACCTGTTCAGACTTCTGCTTTCGTTTTTTCACAACGCAAAAATGGTCAACAGTTGTATTGTACCCGGTTGCACCATAAAGTCAAGGAAGGAACAGAATCAGATTGTAAGTTTTCACAAGTTTCCGCTGAAAGACACTTCGCGTTGCAAACAATGGCTCCGGGCAATTCACCACCCCATCATCGGAGAAGACGCCGGTATTGAAATTCTAAGCAAAAAAAGGATATGCAGTCTCCATTTCAAAGTGGAGGACTTTGTGGAAGAAATTGTCGGCATGAAGTGGACCCGGGCGACTCTAAATATGTTATTTTAATCTTCTATCTTCTTATCTTTTATATTAAAGCAGTTGTTTTTCATCAAAGCTTTGTAATGTTAATCTATTGGTATATTTCCTTTGTGAATAAAATATATTTTGTTTTTACCTTGGCCTCCAGTATAAATACATGTTCACCATAACAGATTTGTGGTGGGACACTTCAATAATTATTACATTTTCTGTAAGATTATCTTTTTCCCCATATGTTTTTTAAAACAACTATTTATGTGGTATAAATCACAAAGGTGCAATATAGGTTCAGCATACAGCCATCATATGCTGTATGAATGTATCCATAAAAGATGACTTACTGCACAGCATAAAAACATTTGATAATTACAGTAGCTCAGCATAAGTATTTGTACTCAACCTTTTCTCCCAAGTAGAAATAAATTATCTTATACAGTAGGCCTACTTTAGTATAAGGGTCATTCCTCTCTATTTGTGACACTTCCGTCCACAGGAAATTATATTACATTAGTTTGCAGATTTGATAAGGATCAAAAGCATTCATGTTTATTTGTGAACATTTCTGTTATTTCCTATTTTGGGAAAATTGGGTGCAGTAATATGAAAATTATAAAGAATGAGCAATTTTTTTACACATCAATGAGGTGGAAGAAAAGCTAAGCATTATTGAATATTTACACCATTTACCCTTTGCAATACTTATGTATATCCTCCTGACCAAATTCAGCCATCTGTTCCCGGAGAAACGCATCGCTGGAGTTCGATGCAGCACAGAGACTCTGATTCTGTCTCCATAGGCGAACATAGCTCACAGCCGCACCACCAGGTCACTCCAGCACGCTCCGGCTCCTCTGGCAAGGCTTGTTCAGCTGCTGCCGCCGCAGCAGCCTCTTCCTCTATTTGTGTTAATTCTTCCTCGGTGTATTCTGGCTCGTATAAATAGCCCTGGACGTCCCTTTCCAACAATAGATTTAAAAAATCCACTTCGACTATTTCCCATTGTGTATTTGCTTCTGCCATGGTCGGAGTTTTGTGTCCGTCTAGTTCTCTCGCTAAGCGGGGAAGAAACATGGCGGACGCTGTGTTTACATTTTTTACGGGAGCTCCCGCCCCCCTCATTCCTTATTGGTGGGCATAAAAAGGTGCAGAACTAGAGGCTGTAGTCCTTTGGCCTTCTGGCACGCAAGCCATGATACCGCCTCGTGACGCGTTTTTTTTTATGTGGGGTGTGGGTTTTCAGGACATCTGGGCCAAGGGAAGATTGAGTGAAGAAAAACCTCTTTCTTTATATTATAATAGCGATTTTATAATGATAAAACGCAGGTTCAAAATGGGGGAAGTAATCCTTTAAAGGAATCAGGAATATAACCTAATTAGCACATTATTTTTAAATGTTTTATATGATTTATTAATTTTTTTCCCCCATATCATTTTGACGGTTTTTTGAAAAATGTGTTGGTTTGTAAGTGAAAGTAAGTAAGTTGGATTAATACAACCTGTGAAACTTACCTTTTAAATGTCTTTTATTTCATGTTTCTATGTGCTACAGAGGCTTAGATAATAAGGTTTTGGTAGATGTTGACAATTCGTAGTATTTTTTCAGAAAACCCTCAGGCGATAAGGACATGTATCCTAGATTGCCATTGGCGTCAATACAAAAGATACAAGACAAATAGGCTCATTCATCTGAATGTAGAGCATGTTCACGGTGTGTTATATGAACAACACAAGGGCTGAGAATACTGATCAGATAGCCTAAATTATCGATCAAACGTAAAATCATCAGGAAATGATAAAAACATCCTAATGGAGATGTCTATGGAGTGATTTTGCTTCAAACTGTACAGGGACGAGTTGTGATACCTCAGTCAGAGCTGCAGCGTAAAGTGAAAACAAACTCAGAGTAGGTCAAACCACCTATCCAGCAGGTTAGACCCACAGCGTATGTTGCCACGGACACAGACTGAGTTGCGCTGAACCTGCTTCCTGAAACGGAAAACCCAGAGTTTCCACTAACTCAGAGCGAACAAACTCTGGGTTGCCCCAAAACACACTTCCTGAAACAGGGCTCTGAGTGTTGTCTCTGTACCAGCCACATCAGTTTCTGACATGAAGATCATCATCTTTATTGAGCTTTGACTTCATGTCTTTATGTTCTCTCTCTCTCTCTCTCTCTCTCTCTCTCTCTCTCTCTCTCTCTGCTGCCTGTTTCTATCTGCTGTCATCAGATCTTCAATAAGTTCATTCACATCTCTCACACAGTCTACAGCCTCAAAGGTACTGACTGATGGACCACAATGAGTCTGTGGAAGCTGAAAGAAAAAAGGTATAACCCCAAAACGATTTGAATTGAATATATTCAAAAACTATGTAAACTACAGTCGTTGAACTGACCTCAGAGTCTCCAGTCTACAGTGTGGACTCTCCAGTGCAGCAAACAGCTTCACTCCTGAATCCTTCAGGTTGTTTCCAGTCAGATTCAGCTCTCTGAGATGGGAGGGGTTGGACTTCAGAGCCGAGGCCACAACTTCACAGTGAGTCTCTGAGAGTCCGCAGTTCGAAAGTCTGTAATGAAACGTATATAAAAAAATAAAAAAAGCCTCTGGGAATGAAGAAAGCCTGTGCCGTGAATGTGCCACAGTACCTGGCACACACACACACACACACACAAACACACACACACACACACACACACACACACACACACACACACACACACACACACACACACACACACACACACACACACACACACACACACACACACACACACACACACACATCACATATCATGGCACAGTCATTATAGTCTTTTTTGAGAAGTGAAATAATGCATTAGTCTATTAGTTATATTGGAGAAATGTAAATGTGAATTCAATTGTTCTGAGACAGCTTTGTCAGGCTGATCTGCACCATTGGTGGTGCGAGTGCGACGCCTAGTGGCGAAACAGGGGCAGTGTATTGTGACGTTACTTTGTTAACAAGTGGATGAGTTTAGTTGCCACACTTTTCAAATGGTGAAATACTGCTGTACTGCTGTTCAATACATGTCGGATCCTTGGAGCAATACGTCCGTAAGTGTTCTTTTGGTTGTTGTAGGCAGGTATCATAATTGACCCTTATGTGAATATGTATGCAATAATGCAGTGGTTGTTAAGATGTAATATCATTTTAGCCTAGCTCATTCTTTGTCTTAGTGTAAGTTATGCTAGTGCTATCTGCTTGTGTGTATATGCACAGGCTTATATTTGTGTTTGTGAAAATGTGAAAGAAATATTTGGCTATTTAGTCATTATATTTTTGTTTGTATTCCTTAGTTTTACAAAAAGAAAACAATGCTTGGAGTGAACTCTTCAATAAACCATCTTAAGAAGACTTCAAGCCAGCTTCATTTATTGCCTTGTTCGCTATCTGCCTACGCATTGTTAGGACACAACTGCTAGGACAGAATACTATTCGAGAGCATTGTTTCCCTCCCGTGAGATCCAAACATTTCCAGTAATCTTCCAGGGTCAAATGTCATGGAAAAAAGATGCATGTAATCATTTGCTAAATTCATAACATGATTTTATCGAACGAAATAGGCCTATACAGTACCAACGTTTGCCACGGCACCTTTTACCGCACATTTCTGCCTGTCTACGTAAGGTTTTTGTGTGCAGCAAGCTTTATAAATGAGCTCCTAGGTGAATACGTAGTGTAGTGGCAATCTACAAAACAAACCCCACTTGAGGGGTCAGCCATTTAGCAACGTGTGGTGGTGTAGCATCAAAAAGGGAAGTCCGCCAGGAGTACACGTTTAACCATTTATAGTATTTTAGAACTGTGCAAAATGAGAGAGAAGCTCCTAGAAATAAAAAATAACCCACCCCGTGCATCCCACCCGCTCCCAACTACAGTCACTACAACGTTGTGGCTGACCCAGGATCAGTAGCTGCAGGTGGCCAAACATAGCAGCACGCTAGCCTATGTTTGGACCTGTTACCTGCTATGTCTGTGTCGCGGGCGGCAGTTGCTGTTGGTAGCAACAGGAGGAGAAAATGTTCTGCTCCGTTCAGAGCAAGGGAGGACAAAAACGTCTGCAGTTTTCAGAGGTGTGTGTGATTAATACGGGACATCAACGACATAACGTCGGCTCTACTGAGCAGTTTAACCACTATTTAAAGAATAATACAGTTGGTTTGTGATGTATTTGAGAAACTAAACTAGTAATCTATACTGATATATGAAGTAAATCACATCTGTAGAGCCTATTAACCGACTCCACATTAGGCCTGTTTGGTGCAGTGTGGAGAACTCGGTCGTAGGCCTGTTTGTGTGTCCAATACTATTTGCTTTGAGTGCTGTGACTCATCTATTGCTTGTTGTGATGCATGCTCACCAATAGTTCATATTCCAAATTGTTTCTGTTGTAAGGTAAGTTAATTCAGGCTGTTAAGTACAGAGCAAACAATGTATCACAGACGCTGACAAGTTTACACGTTGACACGGTACAAAACTGTTTGCTTTCCCCAAATTACACACACCTGGCCGTGCCAAGTGATTATCCTTTATGCTTTCTAATGAGCCAAAGCTCCACCCAGGGGTCAAACACCAACCTGCATCTTCACCAAATAAATCAAAAACTAAAGAATAGCCTAATGGCTCCAACATCTGTACTTACACAGCATTTCTGCAGTTCCTCACAGCTGGAATCAGTCTCCGCCGTCCCCCCCGTGATGTCTTGTACTTCCTCAGGTGAAACTCATCCAGAACCTCGTCTGACATCTGCAGCATGTCGGCCAGAGCTGAGCAGTGGATCTCAGAGACGAACTTCTCTGATCTGTTCTCTGACTTCAGGAACTGCTGGATCTCCTGATGAACTGAGAGGTCGTTCATCTCCGTCAGACAGTGGAAGATGTTGATGCTTCTGTCAGGAGAGATCCAATCACTCTTCATCTTCTTCAGGTTGTTGATGACTCTCTGGATGATTTTTGGACTGTTGTCTGTTGGACCCAGCAGGCCTCCCAAGAGTCTCTGGTTGGACTCCAGAGAGAGGCCATGAAGGAAGCGGACAAACAGGTCCAGGTGGCCATTTTCACTGTCAAGGGATTTCTTCATGGCTCTCCACAAAAAGTAATCTAGGGAAAGGTAATGGTTTGTCCCTAGGAAACCCTCCAGTACTTCTTCGTTCCTGTTGGTGTAACAGTGGTACATATAGACTGCAGCCAGAAACTCTTGGACGCTCAGATGAACAAAGCTATAGACTGTTTTCTGGAAGATCACACTCTCTCTCTTGAAGATCTCGGTACAAACTCCTGAGTACACCGATGCCTCTGTGACATCCAGACCACACCGCTCCAGGTCTTCTTGGTAGAACATGACGTTTCCTTCCTGCAGCTGTTCAAACGCCAGCCTCCCCAGCTTCAGAAGAAGTTCCCTGTCAGCCTCCATCAGCTGCTGTGGACTCTCATGTCCCTTTTCATACTTCTGCTTCTTCCTCTGCGTCTGAACCAGCATGAAGTGTGAGTACAGGCCAGTCAGGGTGTTGGGCAGCTCTCCTCTCTGGTCTGCAGTCAACATGTGCTCGAGAACTGTAGCAGTGATCCAGCAGAAGACTGGGATCAGACACATGATGTGGAGGCTCCTGGATGTGTTGATGTGTGAGATGATGCTGCTGGACAGCTCTTCATCACTGTATCTCTTCCTGAAGTACTCCTCCTTCTGTGGGTCAGTGAAGCCTCGTACTTCTGTCACCCTGTCAACACAGGAAGGAGGGATCTGATTGGCTGCTGCAGGTCGGGAAGTTATCCAGATGAGAGCTGATGGAAGCAGTTTCCCCTTGATGAGGTTTGTCAGCAGCACGTTGACTGATGACTTCTGTGTGACATCAGACACAACCTCATTGTTGTGGAAATCCAGAGAAAGTCTGCTTTCATCCAGGCCGTCAAAGATGAACAAAACTTTACAGACAGAGAGCTTCTCTGCTGTGACCTTCTGTAATGTTGGATGGAAGACATGGAGCAGCATGAGAAGACTGTACTGCTCATCTCTGATCAAGTTCAGCTCCCTGAACGAAAGCGGAATCAGCAGACTGATATCTTGGTTTTCCAAGCCCTCTGCCCAGTCCAGAGTGAACTTCTGCACTGAGAAGGTTTTTCCAATGCCAGCGACTCCGTTGGTCATAACGACTCTGATGGGTCTGATTTTATTCTGCTGGTCGGGTAAGGCTTTAAAGATGTCGTGGCACTTGATTGGAGTGTCATGGAGGGTCTTTATCTTGGAAGCTTTCTCAAGCTGCTTCACCTCATGTTGGATATTGACCTCTTCACTCTGTCCCTCTGTGATGTAGAGCTCAGTGTAGATCTTGTTGAGGAGGGTTTTAATCCCTTCTTTATCAGTTCCTTCAGTCACACGTTCACATCTCTTCTTCAGACTGATCTTATGTTCGTCTAAAACCTCCTGCAGACCACTATCTGCTGGAAGACAAGAAAAAAATATAAAGTGATTTATTTTTGAGAATCTGTTCTATTTCATGACCAGCATTAAAATGTTCTACAAAATAATAAAGCAAGGGTTTTACCATTCAAGGGCTTTTGGAAAACACTTTAATATCTATATTGTACAGCACAGCAAATAAACCAATAGGAATCCTGTGTTCAGACATGATGACTCCAGCTGACAGATCTACAGTCTTACCATGTACAGTGCTGGTCTGACTGGCTGAGGTGAAGCACTGTCTGCAGAACCAGTGTCCAGAGCTGGTAGAGACTGGATCCTTCAGGACGTCCTGACACAAAGCACAGCAGGACGGCTGCTCCTCTCTGTGGAGATCAACACTTTCTTTATTACACATTACATTAGTGGAGGCCAACCCATGGCTCACTAGTTTAATGCAGCTCTTTCCCTACATATTCAATATAAAACATGAATATCATGAACATATGTCCTCTTAAAAATAATGGAACAAAATCACACTCCTTAAAAAGGGTCAAATCACAAACTGGACAAAGACAGACCAATATCTACAGTCGCTTCAATGTCCCAAAATAGAAACAGTCTCTTACTGTGTATCTGAGGGTCCAGGTTCACTGCTCACGTCTGGAGGGTCCTCTTTGGACCGGTCACTCTTCATAGATAGATAGTCGTAGTCTAGAGACCCTGAACTTAACATGAACCTGATTTGATAAAATGAACAAAAACTTAATTGTATTCTGTTATTATTGTCTCATTATTATCTACAGCTGGAAAAAATATATATTTGAGAGTGAAGACTTTCTACTAGGGGTGTGACACTAAATGGGAGATAAATACTCAAGTAAAATCGTTTAAACGTTACTTAGGCCTTGTTTTATGACGTGGTAACATGCGCAGGTAAAGAGACAGAAAAGCACTGTGTCACTTTGAGCAGTTTTCAGAGACTAGAGTAAAATTCAAACTTTGTGAAAGTGAGTTGGTTTATTAGGAACCATTAGAAATAATAACACCGACAGTGATGTTAAACATCAGCAGATTGTTAGTGTGCGACGTGTTCACGTAGGCCTACGCTTGGAAATAGCCCGTGTAGTATTGGTAGCCCACGAGTGTCCGATGACAGGGCAGTTATCTTAATGTGCGCACAGTCTTAATAATAAACAGAAATAGTTACTTTTGCATTTTCATTAATGGCTTGTCTATTAGAATGTTAAGTCTAAAGAGCTCCTAAAACGTTTGAATCTTATTAGTTTAGGCTACATTTGGCTTTGTTTTCCCAATGTTTTTTTGCTCATAGACTAGTCGACTGGTCTAAATTAAATCTAAAACATAAGTATCAACTTGTACTCTGTATGTGGCGGATAAAGAACTCGGATCAGGATCAGAAGAAAATACAACTAGATCAGGATATTCCCTAGTGACACAATTAGAACAAATATAAAATATATTAAGCAATATAAAAAGACAATGTTGTAGTGTAGCTCATCAGATAGCATTTAACACTGAATCCTATTCACTCAGTTTAAAGCAGAAACAGTCTCTTACTGTGTGTGTGAGGGTCCAGGTTCATGGCTGAAGTCTGGAGGTTTCCCTTTGGACCAGTCACTCTTCATAGACAGACAGCCGGAGTCTGGAGACCCTGATCTCTGTCTGTGGAAACAACAATGTTTTACACAGATCATCAGTCTTTGTAAAGAGCAGAGACAACACTAACACTTTAATGACTTCATGTACAGAAGCCTAAAAGGGCCATGTTTGCAGTTTTTATTCAATAAGTATTTACGGTGTTTATTACCCCCCAAAAAAACTTTTGTTTCCTTTAGATCACGAGATACTGAACATAAGATGAAAGACCTTTTGTGATAACAGATTGATTATTCAATATCTCAAGATAATGACTAAAATAAACTGTGATCTCGAGATAAGATCAAGATTTGATGACAAAATCGTGTTTAATTCCTCTTATCTTATTATTGAGAGTGCAGACGTTCTACATCTAAACGTTTGAAGTTATCACATTACTGAATCCTATTCACTCAGTTAACTGTAGAAACAGTCTCTTACTTTGTGTGTGAAGGTCCAGGTTCATGGCTGAGGACTGATGGTTTTCTTTTAGACCGGTCCTCTTCCTCCATATCACTCATCTTCTGCAGTATGAGAGGTAACCTTTAACACTGGAGACAGACAGACAGACAGACAGACAGACAGACAGACAGACAGACAGACAGACAGACAGACAGACAGACAGACAGACAGACAGACAGACAGACAGACAGAGAGAGAGAGAGAGAGAGAGAGAGAGAGAGAGACATTTTCCAGCGATCATAATGACAAACTCTGTTTAAATGCATAAAATAGTCAGACTTCAGTTAGACACTGTCTACTGCCTGACTGTGGTCTGTGTTTTGACTTGCAAAAATGTGTGATTGGCAATATTCCAGTTAGTCCGAGTCCCTTGTTTCAGTAACCATTAATACACAGGTAGGAGGGATTTTACACAGACTCAGTAAACAGAATATTTAGTCGTTAGTTGCATTCTTTAGTTGTTCATAGTTTTACAAAGAATTGAACGTACCTGGTTTTTCCACTTCTGCATGTTGTAGCTTGTTGCTCTGTTGAGAACTGGGTTCCCTCCCTCTAGCTGTGCCTTCTATTTTCTTCTTTCTCTTAGTGTTGTTTAATGGCGGTGACACCCAGGGTTAAAGGCGTATTACCTCTCTATGACAGAGGAATAAGGACAACAAAACTGTTTTAATACAAGTACTTTTCTCTGCCAGCTAAGATTAATACAGACAGGTAGGAGTGATTTGACACAGACTCAATACAAACAGATTTTTCAGTCGTTATTTTCAGTTTATCGTTTGTTGTTAACAGTTGTACAAAGAAATTAACGTACCTGTTTTTCCACTTCTGTATGTTGTAGCTGTTGCTCTGTTCTGTTGAGAGCAGGTTCCCTCCCTCTAGCTGTGCCTTCTATTTTCTTCTTTCTCTTATTGTTGTTTAATGGCGGTGACACACAGGCTTAAAGGCGTATTACCTCTTTGTTTTAAAAGTTGTAGTACTTTATTCTGCCAGTTGCCATTAATACAGACAGGTAGGAATGATTAGACAGACGCAATACAAATAGATTTTTCAGTCGTTATTTCAAGTTTATAGTTTGTTGTTAACAGTTGTACAAATAAATGAACGTACCTGTTTTTCCACTTCTGTATGTTGTAGCTGTTGCTCTGTTCTGTTGAGAGCCAGGTTCCCTCCCTCTACCTGTGCCTTCGATTTCCTTCTTCCTCTTTTTATGTCATGGTGGGAGGGACCCAGTGTTAAAGGTGTATTACCTCTCCTTACCTTCGCTGGAGTGATGGCCAGAGTTTCTTTAATCAACAAGGACAAAGACAAAAGAACAACGAAAAAGAAAAAAAAGTTTTTATAAAGTGAGTTATTTGTCCACTGTCATTTCTGCCAGTTTCCATTAATACACATGTAGGAGTCATCTAATGCAGAGTGATACAATACAACAACTGGAATGAGTATGAAACATTACATTTGGCCCAAACAATATCTGAAAATGGTGAAAAAAAAGCTTTTCAAAAATAATGAGCCACACTTGCCCACATAGTGGCGCTATAAAAGGCTAAACAGAAGAAAATAAAATGTCAAATTCTCAATATGAGGTGTAAGCAAAATGTAATATTTCATGTAAGGAAATTACAGGATAAATATATTTTCCTATCTTATGTTCTGCCTTCTCATCATGACAGTCACGAAGTTACAACGGTCACTGTATCAGATTAGACGATTATTTCGCGATTCATTTTTTGCCGTTACTTGGCCGAGAGACATGACGATAAGACAAGGTGGTTGGTCACCGTCCTAAACGACGTACAGGACATTTACTTGTAATATATTTATTTTACACTGTGCTATTTTACCATGTTAACTCGAGTAGTCTACCGGTAAATTATTATTACCACTTCACTGATAGCTGTTACCATGGAGACAATGAATGATTTGCTAGCTTGAATCTACAACCGGCAGTTAACGGCAGTTTACTCACCGTTTCTCTGAAGTGCCTCTGATATTTCCTTCTCTCGTCAGTATTCTTCTTTTTTAACCCTGTCCTGGTCGTCCCTCGTTGACACATCACAAAGACAGGCGTGTTGTTTCCAGAGAAAACAAACATATTTTCACCTAACGGCTCCATGGAGGTGATATCCCTTATTACACCGGCAACTTCTCTCCTCTTTCTCTTCCACCAACCGTCGTTTGTTTCTTGCGCTATGTGCTCCGATTGGACAACGTCACCGCCGTGGAGGAATACGTCACAGGAAAAAATAAATTATCTCTGCAAATTACCAAAATTTCATAGCGCCGTGACTATAAATCTATATAACTATAAATCTTATACATTCATTTCGTAATAGGCCCATGCTATAAATACGGGGGAAACTCCTCCTTTGTCGCATTTCGTCACACGTCTGGCATACAGGATGAGGTATGATGAAAAAAACAAAAAAAAAAAAACAAAAAAAAAAACACAACATTAAAGCTGGGGTAGGGGAAGGTGGGGTGATTTGTGCATTTTGGAAGTTGCAAAACCCCTTGTTTCTAGAAAACCGTGGAAGAAATTGGAAATGTGACCACATATTTAAGAAGAGCCATCCATTTGACTCATCCTGTAAAGAAGGGAGACACAAGGAATAAGATATAAGCACATTTAAGCTCAAAAAACTGTGTTTTGCCTTTCAAAGTAAAATTTCCATGATCAAGGTTTTTTGATTATTGTGTCTGAACAATTATAGACACGTTTGAAAACATTTGACACATGTTTTAGTGCTTTGGTATGCAACACTTTGAGTCTATATAGTTAGCACAATGTCAACCCTAAATTGCTGCATCATGCCTATTATCCAAAATTCTGGGGATGGGGTGATTTGTGCGCAAGGGCCTGGGTGAGTTATAAGTAAGTAAGTAAGTAAAATGTATTTATAAAAGCACATTTATGACAGTTTGCACTGTCCAAAGTGCTGTACATAGTGCATTCAGTAGGTAAACAATGAAGGTAAAATAACAATAACCAAAATAAAAGACGTAAAGCCCATACATCCACATAAACACAGATAGTAGTGCAGAGGTAAGTAAGTAGTGCAGAGGTTAATGGGGAGGAAACACCAGAGTGTACATATGGGTTTTGAGCCTTGATTTAAAGGCAGAAATGTAGGGGGAATCACATTTGTCAGGTGGCAGTTGGTTCCACAAGCACGGAGCAACTAGTGCAAAGTACATTTCTGAGAGTTGTGCCAGTGGCATGGCTGTATACGCTGGTCACCAAAAGAAAGTGATAGTCTACAGTAGCTCAGGAGAGAGTGACATCTCAATTCCACTTAACGACACCACTGATGAGAGTTCAGATGGCCAGAAAGATGATGATGGTGACTTTGTCATTGTGACACAATGACGCACAAATCACCCCACTACGTGGGGTGATTTGTGCGACAAGACAACTTTTTTTCCGAAAGCTATATTTCTTAAACAGTTTATTCCAGATCCAAAGTTTTTATTGCCAGGGATGCACAACATCCTGAAATATATGTACATATTTGAGTTGGAGACATAACTGTCAAGGCCTCACTTTAAAATCACTTTGAGTAAAAAGTTGCACAAATCACCCCACCTTCCCCTATATGATTTCTGATTGGTCAAAGTTAACATGAGCTGTACACTTTGACCAATCAGAGCGAGGCTCCGATTCTCTGTTCTTATTGGCTGTTAGGACTGTCCATTCACTTTGGCACGACTTCGTTTGTGTAGAGCGTGTCAGGGAGGGGCCATAGGGGAGGGACCAAAGAGAACAAGTGGAGCGGTTGAGGTATTTGAATTCGATTCTCTATCCCAACTGCCATTTTCTCCCCAAATCCTCCACCCCAGCTTTAACATGGATTTAGACGACGGCGAATTAGGGCCACCGTGGAAATAAAAAGAAGCGTATTTGAGTTTTTCGTCTCTTCACACTGCAGCTCCGACTGAAGAAAGCTGTCACAGCGTGTGATCAATCATTTATCTGATCATTATTCTCAGCCCTCATGTTGTTCATATAAGCCGCCTAACGCACCGTGAACATGCTCTACATTGACAGTATTATTTATTTGACGTGAACACTGTCAACAGTCAATGGGTGGGCACCTGTCTGTGCGGTCTCTCCAGCAGCAGGACGCAGAAGTGGCGGCATTAAGCACGGCATGTATCCGCCTCTGAGACACTGTTATCGGACACTTATAACTGGCAGAATCGGCTGGAGAACCAGGCGGACAACAGTGCATTGTTTCTAAGCAATTTATCTTCACAGCTTTCACGCAATAGTTGCAGGTTGCAAATACATTCAATTCTCTCTGTTTTCTATGTGTTGCTTTTTATTGTGTTTTTAATTTGACTCACTTTATTGCTCCTTTAGCCTGTCTGTAAAGCGCATTGGGTCCTTTTGTCAGTCTGTAAAGCGCATTGGGCCCTTTTGCCTGTCTGTAAAGCGCATTGGGTCGCATTCCTTGTGAGAAATGTGCTAAAGGTGTGCTCCGTGGTCATAGCCCCCCCCCCATAGAGGCTCAGTTAGAATCCAGCCCGGGTCGTTCTCTGCATGTCATTCCCCTCTCTGACACATTTCATCTCTGTCTCTCCAAACGGTCTAATGAAGCTGAAAATGAATTGTGCAGCACCAAACCAAACTTATTTATCAGACAGCGCCCTCTAGAGTCAGATATGCAGCAGTGAGCGAGAAAGATTCAACTGGTGTCTCTAACAACCAGTAAAAATACAAAATAATCAACAGTAATTATTTGGTATCACAAACCGCCCCCCCCCCCCCTCCATGAGCAGCAAGGTCAGGCCATCTTCCAGAGCGCCGTGGTGTGAAGAAGCAAAAAGGAGGATTGACAATTCCGTCTTTTCAGAAAATCAAAATATGGTTTCACACAGCAATCTTAGAAAAAATATACAATTTATTCAAACAATATAAAATGATTCAAAAGACGAGATTCCAAAAATCTAATTTAAAGCCCCATAAGCTTCTACAGAGCCCTGATTTCATAACTTCCCCTTTTTAAGGTTACAATAAGGACATATACTGTCATACAAAGAAACACAAGCAATCGATTGGCTAAATGACATATCATGAATAAACATCACTTTTTCTTTACTTCTCTCTCTCCTCCACCATAGCTGCTCTTTTGACACACATCCGGTCTTCTACAGACACAGGCCTCATATCTAGGTTTAGCTGTGAGCATGTTACCTGCTCTAAGCACACAGACACTGTTAATTCAACCCAGGTCACCCCTCAGGATCTCAAACCTTCAAGAGCATACAACTTCAGAGTGCAACAGGAATGTATTCAAAATATGTTCAAATATTACAAATCTAACAGTGAAGATGCAGGAATGATGTAAACCATAGGCTGATTGAAAACATACATCAGTATATAAATGCAAAACCATATGAGCCCTTTAAGCAGTTAACACGTTTTAAACATATGCTCTTCTAAGTGACTCTGTTCCGTTGTTATCATTGGAAGAACACACTCGGTCTCAGGAAATAACTTTAAAAGGTAATAAAAAAATTAAAAAAACACTCCACAGATATGACATGTCTGGTGGGGTCCTTCCTTCATTTCTTACATGATTGTCTGATAAACATCTGATTTGCTGAATGTGGTTTTACATGAAATCTCCGAGGGCAGTGAAGGCACCGCGCACACAAAACAAATCACAACTCATTTAAAGGTAAAATTACAGGAAATAACTTTGATTAAATGGCAGCAAATCAGCATCAACATCACTGTGTCTCCACTGTTAATGTTTAAGAAAAAATGTCCAGTCTAGACTACGTTTGGTCTGACATTGGATTTCACCACAACAGTTACCTCTTAAGGTCAGCAATGAGATATCGCTCATTTACCTCAAGGCTTTTGTAGAAGATGTTTTTAGCGGTAACACCACCAGCTCTCAAACATCCAGAGAAGAGCGCCCTCATCTTGTCCTGAGAGGTAGACATGGCCATGATGTCATTATAACTCTCTTGTTGGAGGACTTGTTTATCAAGGAGCTTGTCCAGAATGGGTTTAATGTGGCTCACTCTCTGGATCAGCTGGACTTTATGTTTGTCCACAAAGTGGTCGCCTGCAAAAAACAAAACAATACATTCATCTCCAAAGACTGACTGGATTTACCAAGTTAAAACATTTATTTTGAAGACAGGTTTCATTTGAAGATGCTATAATAAGATCATACCCGTCGCTATGGGCGGGCCATAGGGGGCCGGGCCCGCCCCCAGAAATGCTTGTGCCCCCCCCCCCCCACTTGGGGCACAGATCTCTAAAAAAAAATACTTTCATTTTTATTTTATACTATCATAGTAGCTAATTTTGTGTTGATAAATACTAATGTTGCATTCTTTATCATCAAAACATTTAAAATATAAATAAACAATGGAGTGATTTTGTTTGATCGATGGGAGTCTATCTACACTGCAACAGCCTATCACGGCCTTACTGAAAAGAAAGTAAGGCTGCGTAGGCCTACGTAATACATCACTGCAGCCGCTCAACAGTTACCGCGCATTTTTGAAAGTGAAGCTGGATGAGTTTTCGCCGGCTTACTATTCCATTAGTTCATCATAATCGATATTCGGTAATGGTTGAAAAGCCCACCAACAGTCTCCTCTGCCAAATCGGATCGCCAAACTGTTGTCACTTTTCGAGCCGCACAACAGACTACTACAAGCCGAAATTATGGACTTGTTCAGCGCGGTGACACTTCTGATTGCGTGAAGCCACAGTTTTGCACTGTGGGAACTCTGCGCTCCTCCAGCCACGGCCATCGAGGCTGTGCCGGAGACTGGCCGAGAAGACGCACAATTTACAAGAACCTCCGCGGATTTGCAGTTGAGGAAACAGTTGGTCCGTCACAAAGTGACATAGACGAAAAGACTGAGTTCAAGAGTATTTTACAGTGTTATTGATGCTGTGCAAGGAGAGATGGATGCGCGGCGCGTTTTGGAGAGCGCAGTAGCGAGCACATTGGCGCACTGGCTGCTTTGAACCCGGAGGCCGAAAGATATGTTGATGAGGAGGTTGAGCTCGGAGAAACGCCGCCTCCCGCTGTACTGATAGAAGGGACTGGAGAGAGCACAGCCCTGCCTCCACTCAAAGTAGGCTACCGTTTGTGTGTTTGTGTGTGTGTGTGTGTGTGTGTGTGTGTGTGTGTGTGTGTGTGTGTGTGTGTGTGTGTGTGTGTGTGTGTGTAATGGCAATGCATATCCCTCTGTTGACTGCTTTAAAATGCAATGTTTGAGATATGTGTCTGGTGTTAGGCTACATCTAATATGTTGAATAGTCAAGTGTTTAGGATATTCATAACATTGCTTAGTTCTATGTAATGTATTCCTTTAAATTATGAGGACTGATGTTAGGCGAGGCTGCCGCTGTTGGTTAGTTTAACGTGATGATTACGTGCTGCGCGAATAGAGTATAGGACTATTAAAAATATACGTACTGTAGGCTAATAATAATTGTGCCCCCCTATGCATTTCATATGCCCCCCTTAAGACTGAGGTCTGGCGACGGGTCTGAATAAGATGCTCCCCCTGACTACCTGAGAGACCTTTGCCCATTTCTTCATCAAAAATGCACACACACAAAAATTCTAAATGTTGAACTATTCCTTTAAATAACCAATGAAGAACGTTTTTATATCAGATTCCTTCTAGAGTCTGATCAGTGACTGAAGCAGAGAACAAGTCATTTACAGAGGAGACGTCTCACTACATGTCCACCTACCGTCTGCCATGAGATTGACTCCAGCTGCTCCAGCTGAGGGGCCTGCAGCTGAAAGAAATGAAGAGAAAAGTTAAATAACTGAATAATGTATCTGCCTTTGTCTAGTGTTTATGCATAGTCCTCAGATTCAGATTGATTTTATTTGTCATTGCACCGTTACAGAACAACAAAATGTTATTTCAGTTCACACCCCGCCAAGAGACATATAAAGACAGTGACAATAACATGGGTGGACAGGAGAGAGTGTAACTGTAGAGTCGTCTAGCATGAGCTGCGCCCCTATTTAGCAGAAGGAAAAGGAGAACAACAATAATCTGTTTCTACACACAGTAAAAACAGATGTATTTCATGCTGTGACCACTACTGAACCAAAGCTGTAGAGATGGTTAAGACATCGCTCTCAAAACAATCAGCATTCTTAATTAAAACGCTCCAAATCTGCTTCGATCTGATATCAGTGTTTAATAGTATTTTATTTTAACTTTCAAGTTGTGTTTTCAGTTCAATTGTTTTCCTCTTTTCTGTTCAGATAATAACACAAATATGAATTGTTGTATAGAAACATGAAAATAATGTACGTACAGACTGTTTACAACCTGCTTCGTCATGTTTGAACTTCCCCACACACACACACACACACACACACACACACACACACACACACGCACACGCAGTATCTTACCTTCTGAACGAGCAGGGATTTGATAGTCATCTGAAATAAAATGCAGAACAGAGCTAAATATGGACAGCTGATATTGTGGTTCAATGTTTTGCATTAACAAAACTAATCTAGAAATATCTTTAATATGCAAGTAGAATGCAAGAGAGGAAACTAAAGTGACACCAAGGTTTTTGATGAAGAGGTTATGGGACATACAGTCAAGTGCGAAAGTTTGTGAACCCCTTGAGCCTTTTGGAATTTTATTTATTTTAACCATTATTAATTCATTTTTATCAATACCAGTATTTTTTATATGAAATAACAGATGTTTGTTTATCAATTCAACATTTTTATTTTCCAGAAATCAATTGTTAAAACAGATAAAACAAATTATTTGACGAATGTTGTATGTGCAAAAGTTTGTGAACCCTGAGCTGCATTGCTTAAATCGAGCAGGTTGACACAATCAGGTTGGCCAAATTGGTTGATGAAATAGACCAATGTAATGAGAGATCTTTAGGAAAGAAATTGGGTGGCACTAGATAAAACAGAGATAAAACCAGGTCAGTTTAGGCTCACCAAAGTGAACCCATACAGGTCAGACATGCTAAAAGGGAAACAAATCTCAGAGGATCTCAGGAATAGAGTTTTGATGTTACACATTTGTCTGGGGACAGTTATAAATTCATAAAAAAAAATTTGAGCTCAATCGGTCCACCGTGAGGCAAATCATCTACAAATGGAGAGCTTTAAGAGTGACTTAACATCTGCCTAGAAGTGGACTTCCTTCAAAAATATCCTCAAGCGCCACAAGAAAAGTGATTTTTCAGGTAAAAGCCAACCCAAACATTACACCTGGAGATTTGCAGACAATTTGAAACCACCATTATTCACTTGGGAGAAGGTTCTCTAGGTGGTAGGCAGAATTGCGTTTTTGCCCAAACATGGCGGTTTTGGTTATGACCAAACAGTTCAATTTTTGACTAATCTGTCCACAGAATAAGACTTCAGGTATCTCCAGGTGCTCTCTGGCAAAGTTGTGACAAGCAGTTTTGTTCTTTTTTGAGAGCAGAGGCTTCTTCAGCAACCATCCCATGAAAGCCATGTTGACTGAGTTTTCTTCTTATTGTGGAACCATGCACATCTGTCCCAGATGCTGCAAGAGAGGTCTGCAAATCACCAGATGTAATGTTTGGGTTGGCTTTTAACTGAAAAATCACTTATCTTGTGGCGCTTGTGGATATTTTTGAAGGAAGTCCACTTCTAGGCAGATGTTCAGTCACTCTTAAAGCTCTTCATTTGTAGATGATTTGCCTCACGGTGGACCGATGGAGCTCAAACTTTTTTTTAAATAATTTATAGCTGTCCCCAGACAAATGTGCAGCATCACAACTCTATTCCTGAGATCCTCTGAGATTGTTTCCCCTTTTAGCATGTCTGACCTGTATGGGTTCACTTTGGTGAGCCTAAACTGACCTGGTTTTATCTATGTTGTATCTAGTGCCGCCCAATTTCTTCCCTAAAGATCTCTCACTACATTGGTCCATTTCATGACTCAATTTGGCCCATCTGATTGTGTTTACCTGCTCCATTTAAGCAATGCAGCTCAGGGTTCACAAACTTTTGCACATACAACATTCGTCAAATAATTTGTTTTATCTGTTTTAACAATTGATTTCTGGAAAAGAAAAATGTTGAATTGATAAACAAACATCTGTTATTTCATATAAAAAATACTGGTATTGATAAAAATGAATTAATGATGGTTACAATAAATAAAATTCCAAAATGTTCAAGGGGTTCACAAACTTTCGCACTTGACTGTATATAGTTTTCAAATGTTGGGCCGTGTTTTCCTTAAACAGGCAACTCTTGTTTCAGGTTGTAGTCGGAGCCATAATGTAACACGGAATGTGTGTGCGCGCGGAGTTGCACTCTTGGACTCGATGTTTTGTGATGAGCACAATGTCAATGTCACTTTCATTACAATGTTGTAACAAATAATACAGGCCAGCAGACAGACTTGTTTTGGAATACTTTTGCAGAAGTGTTTAGACTACCAGTTTAGTAATGGAACAGGCCAAATACAAGGCCACTTCACACTTTATACACTTGGCATTGTCACAGAAAAACTGAACTGTGCTGAACTGATTTTAAAAGCTGAAGCAGATTAAAATTGACTGTGTATTGGACTGCAGATTCTTAAAAAAAAAGTATATGTATATATATATATACAGTATCTCACAAAAGTGAGTACACCCCTCACATTTCTTCACATTTTTCTTTATATCTTTCCATGGGACAACACTGAATAAATGACACTTTGATACAATGTAAAGTAGTCAGTGTACAGCTTGTATAACAGTGTAAATGTACTGTCCCCTTAAAATAACTCGACACACAGCCATTAATGTCTAAACTGCTGGCAACAAAAGTGAGTACACCCCTTAGAAAAAATTTACAAATTGGGCCCAAAGTGTAAATATTTTGTGTGGCCACTGGCCACCATTATTTTCCAGCACTGCCTTAACCCTCTTGGGCATGTAGTTCACTAGAGCTTCACAGGTTGCAACTGGAACCCTCTTCCACCCATTTATGACAGCATCACAGAGCTGGTGGATATTAAAGACCTTGCGCTCCTCCACCTTCTGTTTGAGGATGCCCCAAAGATGCTCAATAGGGTTTAGGTCTGAAGACATGCTTGGCCAGGCCATAACCTTTACCCTCAGCTTTTTTAGCAAGCCACTGGTCGTCTTGGAGGTGTGTTTGGGGTCGTTATCATGTTGCAATACCACCCTGCGGCCCAGTTTACGAAGGTTGAGTGCACGTGGTCAGCGTCATACACAGAGGTTGGCTTTGGAAAATAGACGTATGAGTGCTGCCAGCATTGCTGAAGGGCTTGAAGGGGTGGGGGGTCAACATGTCAGTGCTCAGACCATACGCCACACTCTGCATCATACTGGTCTGCATGGCTGTCATCCCAGAAGGAAGCCTATTCTAAAGATGATGCACAAGAAACCCCACAAAAAGTTTGCTGAAGACAAACAGACTACGGACATGGATTACTGCAACCATGTCCTGTGGTCTGATGAGACCAAAATACATTTATTTGGTTCAGATGATGTTAAGAGTGTGGAGCGGCAACCAGGTGAGGAGTACAAAGACAAGTGTGTCTTGCCTAGAGTCAAGCATGGTGGTTGGAGTGTCATGGTCTGGGGCTGCATGAGTGCTGCCAGCACTGGGGATCTACAGTTCATTGAATTCTAACATGTACTGTGACATACTGAAGCAGAGCATGATCCCCTCCCTTCATAAACTGGGCCGCAGGGCAGTACTGCAACATGATAACGACCCCAAACACCCCTCCGAACGACCACTGGCTTGCTAAAGAAGCTGAGGGTAAAGGTTATGGACTGGCCAAGCATATCTCCAGTCTTAAACCCTATTGAGCATCTTTGGGGCATCCTCAAACGGGAGATGGAGGAGCGCAAGGACTCTAATATCCACCAGCTCCTTGATGTCGTCATGAATGGGTAGAAGAGGGTTCCAGTTGCAACCTGTGAAGCTCTAGTGAACTACATGCCCAAGAGGGTTAAGGCAGTGCTAGAAAATAATGATGGCAAAACAAAATATTGACACTTTGGGCCCAATTTGGACATTTTTTCTTAGGGGTGTACTCACTTTTGTTGCCAACAGTTTAGACATTAATGGCTGTGTGTCGAGTTATTTTGAGGGGACAGTAAATTTACACTGTTATACAAGCTGTACACTGACTACTTGACATTGTATCAAAGTGTCATTTATTCAGTGTTGTCGCATGGAAAGATATAATGAAATATTTGAAGAAATGTTAGGGGTGTACTCACTTTTGTGAGATACTGTATATATATATATATATGTGTGTGTGTATATATTAGTGGTGGGCCGATAACGGCGTTAACGTGCTGCGTTAACGCCAGACTCTTATCGGCGATAAAAAAAATATCGCCGTTAATGTCTTATTCCTCTTATTTTAGCGCGGATGTATACCTGGCCGAATTGCACTGTAGTGCACGAGTCAGAACGAGTCCGACTTCGCACCTGTGTACCACATCAAACGTAACGTGCTCACATGGATGCAGCTAGGAAGCCGCCGGGTTTGCTTCAGGGAAAATGTATTTTTAAGAAGCTTCCCAATGGAAACCTCGACAAGACCAAGGTTGTTTGCACCTTGTGCAATGCGGAATTGGTTTACTGTAGGAGTTCTAACAGTCTGTGCTCTCGGAAGCGGCCGGGGCATGCGTGTGTGCAATGGGAGAGCTTTGTGTGGAGAGAAAAAAAAGAGGCAAGGGAAATCGCCAAAGCCAATGCATAGCCTCGACTCATTAAAGGTTGAAAATCACTGAATTACACAACATCTAGGCTAGCCTATGGCTTAAGGCTATGGAAATCATTATGGAAACAATATTCTTTTTTATCAGTGATAGCTCAGCTGATCTCGTTGCTATAGAGACCACGTCCGTCCGCTTTGTTTGACAACTGACAGAGCTGCCAAGTCTCACCCTTTTGGCCGTGAGACACACTCATATCAACCAGCTCACACTCTCACACGCTAGCCTACAACTCAAATTTCTCACGCGGAGAAGTTAATCCCCAAAATAACGATTGTTTTGCGGGACTTTTATTTTGACAGTCTTATATTGAAAAGCTAACGGACATGAGTTCCGTGACATCCTCTTTCTGCACGAGCGTTAACTTGATGCATTAGGTGTGCACCTGCACAGGAGATGAGCCCCTGGTCTGATGCGCCACCTGGCTTGAGAAACACGTTCTCAAAGACTTACTTTGAGTCATTATTTAGGAGCACACACATATTATGAATGAATTCAAATGAGACATTTTAATCTAGATTAATCTAGATTAATTCCAAAATTAATCTAGATTAATCTAGATTAAAAAAATTAATCTATGCCCACCTCTAGTTTATATGTATATATACATATATAGCTATATATATATATATAAAAAATAATGTTTTTTGTTTGTTTTATTTTTATTTTGTAACAGTAATCTGTGTATCTGAATCCGAATTTGATGAAAATGGGGGCGGGACCTGATAAGCCTTTGGCTTCTTCCGTCTCCCTTCGGACAACACAAAGTATGATGTATGAATATTTGCAAGAGAAAATTGTGTATTGTGTGGAATTGTCCGAAAGAATAATAAATAAACTAGAAATCCCGCGGAGATTTGGAAAGTACGGGCCGCCCCCGCGCAAATCGGGGAAGGAAAAAAATCACGGCCGACCCCCGCGGTCCCAGAGGCTTTACTGTAGAGCGACGCGAGCCGCGCACGTCCGACAAACGATGAGTCGATCGGAGTCGGGGGGAAAGGGGCGTGGCCTGGCAAACATTGCATCGTTGAATGACGGTTTTCGCATTTGTGGCGCCCCCTGTGGGTTAACCTCGACGAGCTTAGAGGGCCACGCTACCACATGTCTTCCGCACGTATCCTACGAGTCTCACGACGATAGGACCTACGGTCAACGAGTTATGGCCAATTTGTAATTAAGCCCCGCTCCTGCGTAAACATTTTAGTCAATGGCGGGCATATTTTCCAAGTTATCCTACTGATATTTTTCGGAGGCGTGCGTCACAGTCCCCCGGGGCTTCGTGAGACATTTGGGGTCGATAGAGTAAAACTGGAAAAAGTTGTGGTTAAAACCCTGTGTTTCAGTTTATGCTAATTAGCCGAAAATATTTCCAGGTTAACTTTTATGGTCCAAGAGGCTTTTTTGTAGAGCGCCCTATCATACAGCCGTGTGAGAAATTTCAAGTCAATCGGATTTACGGTGTGCGGGGCGTGGCCTCTCAAACTTTCTTCAGTCTGGGTTTAATTATAGCGCCCCCTAGCGGAAATTACAAAAAAATTCTGAGAGGCTATATTGTAGAGCACCATGAGCTGTACATGTGTAATCAATTTCAAGTCAATCGGAGTCGGGTGACTTTTGTGGCGCCCCCTATGGGTTAATCGCGATAAGCATCGAGGGACACGCTACCACATGACTTCTGCACATACCCAGAAAGTTTGATGATGATAGGACCTACGGTTAAGGAGTAATGGCCAATTTGTTAATAAGCCCCGCCCCTGCGTAAACGTTTTGGTCAATGGCGGCGGAAAAAATAATCATGGCTGACCCCTATTGTCCGAGAGGCTATATTGTAGAGCACCATGAGCTGTACATGAGTAAGAAATTTCAAGTCAATCGGAGTCGGGTGACATTTGTGGCGCCCCCTATGGGGTAATCGCGATAAGCTTCTATGGACATGCTACCACATGACTTCCGCACATACCCAGCAAGTTTGATGGTGATAGAACCTATGGTTAAGGAGTTATGGCCAACGTGTTATTAAGCCCCGCCCCTGCGTAAAGTTTTTGGTCAATGGCGGCCATGTTTTTCAAGTTGTCCTACTAATCTTTTACGGGCATGTTTATTGTAGTCCCCCGGGGCTTCACGAGGAATTTGGTGTCGATACAGTCAAATTTCGGAAAGTTGTGGATAACACGCTGTTTTTCACTTTATGCTAATTTGCGGGAAATATTCCCTGAAGACTTTTTATGGTCCCAGAGGCTTTTTTGTAGAGCACTCTAACATACACCTGTGTGAGAAATTTCAAGTCAATCGGAGTTACGGCGTGCGGGGCGTGGCCTCTCAAACTTTTTTCAGTCGGGGCTTCATAACAGCGCCCCCTAGCGGAAATGGGAAAAACTGTATAATAGCACACCCCGTGGGGTGGGGACGCACGTTGTGCGAAATTTTTGCATGTCTGCGTGTAACGGTGTAGGAGGAGAAGCAGCTAGAAATTTGAGGCAGAATAAGAAGTAAGAAGTAAGAAGATAAAGTATGGTGGAGAGTAATAATTACGGGTCCGAGGACCCGTACTTAATAAGTCTTGCTGTGAATGAATTCAACTGAACTTTTATACATTACTAGTACCGCCACTGTCTGAGTGGTGTAACAATAACAACTAACCTTTTCGAATTTTTCTTTTCCATACTGATGAAGGCACAGAGGAGGGTGACGGTTTTAGGAGTGAAAGCCAGAAGTCTCTGTCTGGCTGTTGTTCAATGTAAACTTCAAAGAAACTTGGGTCACTGCTGTCATGTCTGAGAGTCACCCCCTCATCCTCCTAAACAAATACAACATAAAAGAGAGGAGTTAGTCAAGTTCAATTGTAAACAAACAAAAGAAGTCCCCGATCAAACCAGGTTAATAACTGTCTGGCTAAATGCTACGGTGACAGTAAAACATGCCGGTGTATCACGTCTAAGTGAGCCAAATGAAATGCATAAGGCCCCGTGCTGCCATTTAATTACTGACGACAGTACAAACTTTACCCCTGGGGAAATATCTGCGTCTATGTCTGCTGTCAGGTGAAATCCTTGCTCCATTTTCAGGAATGTGTCTGGGGGTGGCTTTTCGATTTCTTTGTACCCGTTGTCCTTCTTCTTCTTGTCCATTGTCTGGGGGGAATAAGCATTATAAGCCTAAAGCTGCTTCACGGTTATAGTGGTGACTATCGTCATCTGTGTTTTAAGTACATTCATAAAGCAAGTAATACTCATAACACACCTACATTGTCAGTTCACACCAATAGTTCTAGTAAAACTTTTCAGAAACAGCTGATCTGTTTTAGGAAGCTATCAATAAATCCAGGCAACTACCAGAAATCTGCTGAGAGAGTACAACTCTTTCTGTCTTTGTCAACACAGGTCCTATTTCAGATCTAATGTTTCTCATGTTTGACAGTAAGATATTTAACCACCTCCTTCACAGCTTGATCGCATGGGATGAGGTAAACATGTAGTTTGAGGAATGGTGTGTTGGGTCGGTAGTAAATCAACACGTTGCAGCGTATTTTCCAAGGAAAACCGATCAGCTTCATCAGGACTCCCCACAGAGAGAAAACTGGTTCAGGTAACTTGACATGGGTTGCTGTGACCTCAGACACTTTCTCCACGGCATCTCCACAGTCATCGATGTGTAGGACTGCAAAGTCTTTTATTATTTCAGGGTTCTCATCTGCACAAAATACAAGCACAAACAATCAGTGATAAGAAAAGGATTGAATTATTTTTTTCAATTTATTCTTTGGGCAATTTTAATGCTTTTATTTATAGTGCAAAGAGATGGAATGTGTCAGAGAGGGGAATGACATGCAGAGAACTGACCACAGGTTGGATTCTAACCCGGGTCTACTGTGAAGAGGACTGAGACTCTATGGGGGGAGGGGGGGCTCCAACCACTATATCATAAGAGCCCCCCTGATTATTTGTTTGTACAGTATATGCTACCAGAGATTTTAAAAGTTAGTACATTTATTATGAACATTTACCTATGCAGATCCAGTGTGGCAGGTACACTTCATGTAACTTCCCAGCAATGACTGTGATGTCCATGAGGGAGCTTGCTGGCATGTATTTGATGCTTTTCATCCTCTCCATGTGTTTCTCCCAAGAGCGAAACTGGAACTTGAAGCTGACGTTTTCCTTACAGACCCAGCGCAGGCTGGAGACACTACATTCAAAGTTTCCTGCTTCTGACTGTAGACTGAGTGGTGAAGGAGAAAACAAATGAATTTGTGTTCATGCAAAATACTACATTAGAAGAAATAGAATATATGAACAGAAGAAGCAGGAAAAACTTTTTTTTATTATGTTCGAGATTGTACATTAATGCCAAAGACATACAAACTATGAAACATTATTGTGGAGAAAGTAAAATAGAGATTTCTCTCTGTCTATCTAAACAAGCTTACCGAGAAATATTTTAGTTTACTTTTGTTCAAGACAAACCAAGCGTTACTTCTTTCTACAGTTTGATTTTGCTGTGGCGCCATATTTAGAATGTTATTTTTACCTGTAAGTTGGAGCCTCGTCTGCATCTGTTCTGTTCACTTCAGGTCCAACTTTAGTCCAGTCACTAGAGTCCTGCTGCAGAGGACAATCATTGTTGTGAATAAGTGGACAAGCTTCTTACTACAACATCAAATAAATAATGAACAAATAGATGAATGACAAATGAACTGAATAAATAAATGAATGTGAGCCATTACCACAACGCTTCCTTCACCCTTAAGCTCCAAGCTTCTTGAAGGCCCTGGTGATGCCTCTCCTCCTCTGTCTGAGCTACTACACGGTCGGGTCGCTTCTGTCACCTGACAAACGCACATTGATGCCATGTTAACAATGAGGAAAAGCATTTATGGCTCAACACACACACACACACACACACACACACACACACACACACACACACACACACACACACACACACACACACACACACACACACACACACACACACACACACACACACACACACACACACACACACTAACAACCTCTAAGAATAATGGACAAAGCGAAAGTGTGATATAAAATACATCCAGCTCCACATGTATAAAGAACGCTGAATCTGCATCAACTTCTTGTGGCAGATGCACACGGTAGCTACTAAATAAACTGTAATGGTGAAATATATGAACAGTTAGTGTGAGGATGGTTTCTTTCTCACTTAGCCTACATGTACATCTTGTTGTCTAGGCTTTGGTGCTTCTTACAAACAGATGTAACGTCAGCCTCTCACATGTTAACAGAAACACCAGATGTTTGGCACCAAATACATTGGCTAGACACTGATGGACAACAGTGGTTATATATTCATTCAGTAGTCTGTGGATATTGGAAGGGACATGTAACTTGGCAACTGTTTAGTTTAGTTTTGTTTTGTTGTGTTTTGAGTAATTATGATGCTTCATGTCAGAAAGAGTTGTACATGGCAATGAGTTTAAATAACTATAATCTTAGTTTGTAACAGTAATACTGGAGGACTTCACACTGTACAACTGCTCCTCTCACCTTTTTGCCGTCGTCCGGCAGGTTTTTTTGCTCATCCAGTTTGACATCAGAGCGAACTGATGGAGAGAAGAAGTGAAAGAGAGAATAAATTAAACAGCAATAAAATCGTGAATGGGGTGAGAACCATTTGTTGTCAAAACTCAAACATTTAAGAAATTACAGCTCCATGAAAAATGTGTTTGAAATATATTTATTAAATGTTAAAATGTACAACACGCTCATTTTGAGAAAAGCTTTGTATGTTCATTACATTTTATGAACTCGGCCTGAGCTGAGAACAGCCTACGCTCAGCGGGGACACTCGGCTGTGGGACGTCCCTGGTTGGTCCTGGAGGATAACCAGGAAAACACTTTGTTTATTCAATTAAGTAGCTACGAGGAACTTTTAAATGTTCATGAAAACAGTCTAATTTTTCCTCTGATGATCATAAATTACATGAAACAGCAAACGAGACCATCAATGTAAAAGAATGCTATTTTTATATAGTTTTTCTTAACGCCTTCATCCAGGTACGCTCACCCAGGAACAACAGCTGGCGTAGTAAAAACACTACTTTTGTCCAGTGTTTGAGCTAAGCTAACCTGGATGAGAGACCTTTGTCCATGTCTTCATAAAAAATTCACGCAGTTACAGGAACGGTTTCTGTCGCCTTTTCTAGAGTCGGAAAGTGAGGCAAAATGAATTTGTCCATGGTTATTTCATCACTGTCATTTGTTGGTGCATAGCATTGGATGATTGTGATGTTTATGTGTTTCCCCCACAATCTGGCTTTCATGAGTCTGCTGATAACTAGTTTCCATTCCATCAGACATTTCTCCATTCCTTTTCTAAGGATGATGGCTAACCCTTCATGATGTTGGTTGTCGTCCCTTCCGGGGTACAGGACAGACCCTCCTGTGTTGGTTTTGTGTCTGCCTGTTCCTGTCCACCTACTCTCACTTATTCCAAGAATATGCAGGTTGCAATTTCTCATTTCTGCTGTTACTTGAGCGAGTTTACTTGTTGAGGGCACCCACCTTCTTGTCAGTAGCTTCCTTACGGCTTTCACTACTGACATTCATTCTATTATCTTTCGATAACTCTGGAGGCCCATTGTACACAGTAGTGTTTTTTTTAGTGCTGTCAGTTAAACGCGTTATTAACGGCGTTAACGCAAACCCATTTTAACGGCGTCAATTTTTTTATTGCGCGATTAACGCTCGTCATGGCCTAGGAAACGTTGTGGTTTTTTCACAAGCTGTTGAATCAACTAGTAATGTTTGAACAACTGAAACACCACAAACTATACATATGGCTCGCATTTAAGTTACTGTCAATTCAAACGGAACATGTCCTACAGCGTAATTTCACATTAAAATCATTTAACTGGCAAAACGGCGAAACGTCAAGTCAATTCTGACTTTTATTTTGAAGCAGAACTTCCTACCACTTCCACTTCCTATCTGCGCGACCTTCACTAGTCTTCTGTGTGTGACTGAGACCCATGCTCTGGCTGTGTCTTGATTCAGGGGTTGCAGCCTACGTAGGCTGCATTTGAAGACCGATTGCGTCATAGCGGCGCGCAAAGGCCGTTTGCAAGGCTCCTTGCAAGGCTCCTCATATCATGGACCTAAATGCAGCCTTCGTTTCACGGTTTTGAAGGCTGCATCAGATGTATCCTTCGCAGGATCCCATGATTCATTGCGTTTTTTTCAGAGATGGCATAAAATAAAATAAAAAATAACAAAACAGCAACGTGTTGCTCCATCTTCTTAACTTTTATCTTCCTTTCTTTTTTTCTTGTACTTTTTTTTCTTTTCGTCTCGTAGACGACTTATTTTTCTTTTTTCCTCCATTGACAGGGCTGTCTCCCTTGGCAGCAATCATGGTTGCTAGGCAGCACAGGAACGGCGAGTCGTGACGGCTTGTTACGTAAACCGGAAATGCTCGTAAACCGAGACCGATGTTTGTGAATGCTGTTCAAGGGGTGGGGTGCAGGGGGGGGGGGGGGGGGGGTGGTTATATTGTTATTTGCACTGAATTGCAAATTATGATATTTTAGAAGAAATACACTGAATTACAATGGTGTAGACATCATTGTAATTCAGTGTATTTCTTCTTAATATCATAATTAGAATGGGTTTGATAAGAGCATTAAAATGAGAAAAAATAATGGGACAAAAAGAAGTCAAGGGACATTCAGGCTAGAATAAATAAAAATGCGATTAATCGCGAGTTAACTATGACATTGATGCGATTAATCGCGATTAAATATTTTAATCGTTTGACAGCACTAGTTTTTTTCCTTTGTTGCCGTTTCCGTAACAATATTTTTCTACGGGACTGGGTTGTTAGCCCTGTGCCCAACCCCCAACCTGGAGGACCAGTGGATTGTCAGACCTCTATCCCTCGACCTGCCTGACTTTGGTGACCCTACCAGGAGCCTAGGCTCCTGTTGGTAGAGCTCTTGGGGTCATTGAGGCACGCAAGCCCCCAGACCACAACAAGTTGGCAATCCTTCCGGAGGAGTTTTAACAAAAGGAATGTTAAAGTACAGCATTGTTTGTCAGATACAGACACTCACACTTCCCCTTCAATGGAATGCAGACAGGACAGTCATGCCGCGTGCAGTTCTTCCAGTGGGAGATGATCTGCCTCGATGATGCACAGTGATCAACTGAAGGTGAGAACAGGCAAGAAGAAGAAGATGGGAAACACAGAGGTGTATGAGGGAGGGGAAAGAGGCAGAAGAACAAGAATGATAAATTAGAGATGCTATAAATCTACCAACAAGAATTGTTGTTTAGCCTAGGGCTGGGCAATATGGATGAAAACTGTATCACGATCAGTGTTTCCGCTAGACAAAATTGGTGCCGGTCATGTGACAAGTAAGGTTTCATTAATGGTCATATCGGAAAAATCCAATTCAAATATTAATAATCAACTAAAGAATAATATCATCAAGGCATGTATATTTTTAGCCTACTATGTATATTTAAATGTGGGCTACTTGCAACAGGCAGTGCCGACAACACAATTCAATCAAAGCAGATAACATTTAATGTGCCGATAGGCATATTTTTCACTTACAAAGCAGAGGAAATAAAACAGAAGTTTTTACCCAAAACTATGTGAAAAATGTCGACTCAACACAGATTTTCGACTTGTAGCCGACTGAAGTCTACTTTAAAAATAATTTTATTACTATTATGATTTTTTTTTAAATTGGAAATGGAAGAGTCAGACGCAGCCGTATGCGAGTTCATGTGTGGTTGTGAGCGCGCTGCAGGAGCTTCACTACTGCTATGTGTGTACATGAAAATGTCAGCTTCACAAATGGTTTGGAGATTTCTTTCACACAAATGAGAAAATGGTGCAATGCAAATTATTCAGCATGAAGTTATAACACCCATTTATGACTGGGATGTTAGTCACATTAAAGAAACACCCAAAGCCTTCGTCCGAGGAAAGCAGCGTTTCACCGTGACACCTCGCCAGTGTGAGCGAGGGAGCCGATGCGCAGACAAACTCTGTGGTTTGACGACTAAAATCATAATCGGGGATATTCTGCCCGTAAGGGCTGCCGGGGGAGGGAAGGCTTCAGCCATCCGATTGCATTTATCGAGCCCGAAAAAAAACAGTGCCATGTCGCCAAACTCACTGCGCAACTGGAGAAAAAGTAAAGTGAAACAGCCGCTTCCCTCTGTGAAATGATGTCTACAGCAAACCGATATACAATCAGTCACCACCGTCACATGGAGAGCGTTTAAATAAAGCTTCTCTTTATTTCTATCATTAGATTTTGGTGCAAATTCTGAACATTACGGTGGCCGCTGTCTGTGGTGCTTAAAAGAAACCTCAGATCGCAATGTTTTGCCCTGCCGCTGCAAAAATAGTCACAATGAATCGACCGATTTGTCGATGTGTGCCTCTGACACGTCTACATGCAAAATAATGAGTTGTTCATATAAAACAAACTGGCTCATGTTATACAGTGCAGTAGGGCTGCTCGATTATGGCAAAAATGATAATCACGATTATTTTGATTGATATTGTAATCAAGATTATTAAAGACGATTATTCACTGTAGGTATGCCCCAAAATGAAAATTCTGTAAATTCTTTCAACATTGCATAAATTAAACTCCCACATTTTTTTTACAGTGTAGGTTGAGTTGCTGAAAAAAAACTGCACAGCAGCTGCCAACATAATATTCAGACTTCAGAATTTGCATCAAATGATCATAAAAACAAGAGGCTTTATTTAAACGATGTCCGTGCTGGCTATTGTAATTTGTTTGACTGAAACTAACGGAGGGAGGCGGATCACTGTATATTTTCTCTAGTCGCGCTGTCAGTTTGGCGACATGGCTCTGTGTATCCAGGCTCAAGAAATGCAATCCGATCTCGGAAGCCTTCCACATCAACAACGTTAATGGGCAGGATATCCCCGGTTCATTTTAGCCGTAAAGCCACAGGGCTTTTCTGGAGTAACCCCTGACTGCAGCTCGCGCTCCTCCTCGATCTGCGAGCTGCAGTCAGGGGCGCTTGCTTTTCTGTGCGGCGGCTCCCACTGGCGAGGTGTCACTGTGAATGACAACGTTACCCACCGCCACGGAGTTTCAACTGGCAACTTGCTATTTCGCTTGCGCAAGGCGTTTGTGTTTCGATATAACATCAGTCGTGGGCGAGTACTTTAACTTTATGCTGAATAAACCATTGCATTGCAATCGCTGAAAGCGAAAGTGTGCGGGCGGGGGCGGCGCAGAGCGCACACAGAAGGGTGCGCTGCATTTACCTCACAGGACACGGCGTGCAACACAATAATCGTTTTATTACCATTATCTTGTTTTCATGATCGAGGGAAGCCAAAATCGTAATCAAAATTGAATTTCAATTAATCGCCCAGCCCTACAGTGCGGACAAAATTATTTACGTGTGCAAGTCAGAAAGCCATAATAAAAAATTAAAAACGACAGTAGGCTACTGGTTTATAACAGTAAGCCTGCTGCCTGCAGCGACTTACCAACTATAATAGCCTACTTTAAATAAAGTTTAGGTCTTTTTTCTAGGGCTGTCAAACGATTAAAATTTTTAATCAGATTAATCACAGGATTCTGTGGATTAATCACGATTAATTTTACCATTCGAAATATGCTTGAAAAATTCAAATGTTCTCTAGGCTATATATTGTTGTATGAACGGAAAGATAAAGGACAGGAGGTAGATATGTACATTAAAAATTAGTATTGGTATTAATTAAAAATCCAAATGATGGTTTTAATACTGAAAATAAATTTAAATCTAACTAAAATATATACCTACCACACCATCATTCAATTGGTCTGTCTCTTTACTATGTCTTTGGGCAAATATAGGCTATATAATGGCATTTATTTTGTGAATCTATAGGTTGTGCATTCTTGAATACAACTTGATTACAGTCCGCGGTGTGTGTGTGTGTGTGTGTGTGTGTGTACATATGTTTGTACGCGCGAACACGTCCTAGGGGACTGTTCATTTGTACCAGGAAGCCGACGTTATGTTGTCTACTCACACACACCTCTGAAAACTGCAGACGTTTGTGTCCTCGTGCGCTCTGAATAGAGCGGACAATGTTTCTCCTCCTGTTGCTCCCGAAGTCACCCGCGGCAGTTGATTTTATAGACTACCTATGCCCCCGACACAGACGTGACCGTTAGCAGTTTAAAACACGGCACGGGCTAGCGTGCTGTTATGTTTGGCTGCGCGCAGCTACTGATCCTGGGTCAGCCACAACTTAGAGTGGCTGTAGTACAGAGCCGGTGGGATGCACGGGGCGGATCATTCTGCACATGCGTTAAATGCGTAAAAAAAAAATTAACGCATTAATTCCAGAAATGAATCACCCTGAGTTAACGCGTTAATTTTGACAGCCCTACTTTTTTCATATCAAATAAAAACTCTTTGAAAAAAGAAAAAAGGAATGCACTCAAAACAGTCGCTCTCTCTCATCCTCAGTAGCGGCCTTAGCTATGTTTCAACCCATTCAATTGAATGGGGCCCCGCCCTCTGGGGGGCCCCCAAGCCCCCCCTAATTTTTTTTTTTTTTTTTGATAAATAATTCTTGAGCAGGCTACCGGGCCCTAGGCCTCATAGTAACTTTTCATGTTGCATTGTCAAAGAGCTCAGTCACTCATGTCAATAACAGGGTCCAAAAAGGAATAAGCCTAAATATAAGGAAATAAATCATCATGGGCCCCTCAACTAGTAGGGGGAGAAATACAAAAGCATAAGAAAACAGCATTAGTAGCTCTGTCTAAGGGGCTTCATGATGAGCCTTTAGGGCCCCCACACACATACAGCAATACGATTTATATGTGTAAATTCTATGCTGTTCATAAAAAGTAGCTATCCACCCTGTATCTGTTGAAATGAGTCTCTCCATCATAGAACATGAGTCTGCAGACCAATCTACTGTACTGTTTTTACAGTAGCAGAGTAAAGAGTGCTGCCTGATTAAGAAAAATCTGAAAAATAGGTTGCGTTCCGAATCGCATACTTTCTACTATATAGTATGTAGAAAAAAGATTTAGGATGTCCCGATTCTTGTGGCCAGATTTAGGATGGTTAGAAGTACCCGGATGTCCTACTTCATGCGGCCAAGATTGTTAGTTTTGAAAAGTGCATCCTATTTGGGCGATTCTGACCCACAATCCAGTGCGCACGTGAAGTGACGTCACATCGACGAAGCCTCCATATGAAAACAAACGGGGATGCGACGGATATAAAAGCAAGAGGCAAGATCAAGGCGCAATGTTATGATGAAATAAGAGAGTAAAGTATGTCCCAATAGTATGCCTACTGCATCCTAACTAGATTCTTTTTATCGTCGGATGTAGTATGTAGAATAGAAAAAAGAAAGAGTATGCGATTCGGAACGCAACCATAATGTTCCTGCTGCATCTCAGGATTTGATATAGCCTCTAAATTTTCCCCTCAAAGTGCATCAGATTGATGCATTTTAATTCAAAAGGCACACATTTTCTTCCGGGGGGGATGTCCCCGGACCCCCCAACAAGGACCAGGGTCCCTCCCACAGTATCCCTAAATCCTGTGAGAAAAACTGACTTCATTAATATGTTTTTACCATTAATTGTATATGTGCTGAAAAGTCAGTGTACCTGACTGGATAGGTAGGAGTGGGGGGCCCTTTAAGAGTCTGCACCCAGTGGTCCATCATCTCATACAACTCTACAATCTGTTTTCTTTTTGCGGGAAGCATGCACAAGCATGCACAAGAAATATGTATAAAAAAAAAATAAAAATTAAGATTTTTTTTTTCAAGAAAATACAAAAAAAGTGGGGGGCCCCACACTAGGTCTTGAATGGGGCCCCCAGATCGTTAAGGCCGCCTCTGCTCGTCCTCTCCCTCCTTTTCGGCTGAGCCGCGGGCATGGCATCAGCCGTCTCTTCGGAGTCATAGAAATCTTTATAGTAACTTATGTTAAACTGGCTGCTGCTTGGCATTAAGAAGTCATTCTTATATAATATAATATTTCCTTTGTTTTGCCGTGCTGGCTAAGTCGCCGTTTGTAGTTTGTAAACCAGAGTGCGTCATGTAGTTTTTTTCCTTTTTCGCATACGCTACAGTCTACACACTGTTATTGTTTTAAATTAATGAAACATGGTTTTTCATCTATTCACAGTGTTTCCCCCAGCGCTTTATAGCTAAGGCGGCCGCCTTAGCAACGCGAGCCCCCCGCCTTGACTACCAACCACCCCCCCCCCCCCAAAAAAAATAAAAAAAATTATATATATATATTTTTTTAGTGCTGCACAATTAATGTACTAGCAAGCGCGATGTGTAATGCACGGTCATAACTGCGCGATTTGCGGTAAAAAGCATGTGTCTCCAAGCGTTTCTCTATCAGCTGCTCTGTCTGTGGCTTTGCGCGCGACTGTACTGCACCGCGCGCGACTACGGCATGCACGCGGGAGAGTTAAACGAGCAGAAGCAAACCGACATTTAACTGGTGGCGATAATCAACGCAGTGCGGTACTATGGGGATATTTAGCTTCTAGAAGTGCTCTGCAAAGCTAGACTAGTTTAAGACTCCACATCACCGTGGCAACACAACCTATCTATCAGCTCAGACAGCGCAGAGAAAAGTTTGATGAATGCATGAGAGTGATGGCCCAGGCAAGTTTCAGTAAGTTTACATAAGTGCCACACTGTTACTGTCTTTGACCTTTGGAGAAATGTATTTAGTCATTTTAAGGGGAAAACACATTGTATTTATTATTTCAACTATTGAGTTATTTTTCAAACAGCATGCTAGTGTAGGCCAAGAAGATTTATTTTCTGAATTTTCAATGCTGCTTTATTTTTATGTTTTAAATTGGGAAATACATGTTCCAAAACGACCAATAACTTCTGTATTTAAAAATAAATCAAGCAAGTAGGCTCAAAATAACCATTAATGAATTATAGGCTATCGCATCACAGTAGGCCTATTGTCCACAATAATCATAGCCCCCCATCCAAAAAGGAACTTTAAAAAGTTGAATTTTGCATACACATGTTGAGTGTATGGTCCATTATTTGTATTTAGTGTGTCTGTATAGTATTGCACCAAAGCAGGAGAAGTTTTCTTTAATTGTGCTTTGTACTGTCTGCATGTTTGCACATCATTTGTACCTGCACATAGCAAACAAAATTGCACAACTGTAAGGTCAATGTCTGGTGTATTTTTGTATTCAAATTAACAGTTTATTTCTTTACTGCACATTGGCATCTTTGAGCAAAATACCCCCAAAATTTTCGCCGCGGCGCGTTGCGCCGCACCTCCCATGACCCGGGGCAGTGACCACCTTGACTAAAGGCCAGGACACACCAGCCCGATAATCGCCGTTGTCAAAAAAAAAAGACGAATCTGTTTGGTGTGTGCTGTTACGTCGGCCGACGTAGAGGTCGTCGGGCTTGTTTTGAGCCTGTTCAATCGGCGGCCGACCGTCTTTCATTTGGAGCAATTTGATTGGTGGAGGGCTAGCGAATCAGTGAAGCCCGGAAGTGAGGCGAGTAGCACAAACAGCTAACAACAGCTAGCCATCGTTTTAATGTGTTTGTTCGTTTCGTTCAGCGAGTACTCACATGCATCAACCCTTGTTGACTGCTCGACACCATGCTCGACACTCTCTGCTAAAAATTGTGCTCTTATGGTCCATAAATATAAATACGTATTTCTATCTATGTTTATGCTCTAGAGAGATGTCCAATCATTTCCGGCTTTCGTATTTTTTCGGGCCACAATACAGATTAGCGCCGCCTGCTGTTGTGGAGACATTACGTCCCTGAGCGTACGGAAAATAAGCAGTCGTCTCGGTGTGTTCTTTGGCCGCGACGGGAAGACTGGAGCTTCCTGAAACGGCCGACTCCATTTCTTGCGAAGTCGGAACATGTCGGACTGGTGTGTCCTGGCCTTAAGACATTTTCTGGGGGAAACACTGATTCAGTATTAAATATTTGAAAATCACTGTAGCATGTTTTAAAACAATTCATAGTGTGCAGATGATATTATTTCAACCAGACATTTTGACCAGATTTTTCGGTCCCCGTCATTTGTTTCCGGTCAATGACTGGTAATAATCGGACAACAGAAACTCTGATCACAATATAAGTGTTTCATATCGGTTGATAATTATTGATAATTTTTATGACCCATTTAAAATAAGGACCAGGAGAAAGATATACTAAATTAAATTTTTTTTTATTTCAAACCTGATTGTGGCAGGCAGGGACAAGGAATGTCAACACAACCATTGAAAACACTTTTACTTATAAACTTAACGGGCCCTATTATGCTTTTCTGTTTTTCCTTCTCCTTTTGTGCTTTACATATGTTTTTGTGTATGTAAATGGTTGGCAAAGGTACAATACCACAAATGACTAGGAAAAAAATATATCGAAACGTTCTATATACACATTTTTTATTGATATTGATTACGTGTCTATCGCGAGACATATTGTTATTGTTTTATCGCCCAGCCCTAGTTTAGCCTCAACCTTTTGTAGCTTATGCATGTTCCAATAACATTAACTTAGCAAATCAGTGCAAAAACTGAACCTCATCTTGGAGCTTCATTGTAATGATGGAATGTGGCAAATGTATCAGTTTTTGGACAACAATGGAGATCTGTAGAAATATCAAAGTGCACCAACGAGCAAACATTTGTTAATTAGATACAAACCTGATGGATGTGAAATGACTATATTTGTTGATTATAATAAAAACAAGAAAACAACAATTGTTTTATCCTTGATAACTATCCAGTGTGCAGGAGCATGCAGCGTCCCTTCTACTCACCCTGACAGGACTTGCCGGCCTGGCAATGAGTCAAGTGGTTGAGGACTTTCTTCATAGTAACGCAGTGGGGTAGGTTGCACTGGCGGCCTTCAGCGTTGGCCTGCATCCGCTTCTGGCACTTGTCAGCGTGAAGCAAGAGTACCAGTTGCTGCTGAATTAGCCTGCGTTTCTCGGGGTCTTCCCTGGGCCGTGCTCCAGCTGCTCCAGCTGCTGCGGATGCTGAAGAAACCTGTGCACTGGGACCAGCCAGACTGGCCTGAGCATTGGGCACCATCCCTGGGGCCCCTCCCACGGGTGCACCAGAGGGACCACCTACAGCTGCTTGTGACTCCTGGGAGACCTGTTGAAATGAAAGGAATGAGAATATATAGGAAACAGGGAGAAGTAAGACAGAAGGTAACAGAGAGCAGGGTAAGTAGTGGAAGGAGGGTTGTGTTTTACAAAAAATTGGGAGGGAATAGGTGTTTTTGATGCTTATGCCTCGTTTCCACCGAGTAGAGCGGGTCGGATCAGAGCGGCTCAGAGCGGGACAGCTCACTTTTAAGAATCTCGGTGTTGTTTCCACCGCGGACCCTACCCTTACTGGTGGGGCGGGGTTTAGGCTGGACTGCGATAGCCGCCGCCAGAATGTGGGTTAAACTATCGGGCTGTGGAACAACTGTGGTCAAGCCAGCGGTCTCTCGTTTTTGCTTGGTCAAACCAGCCGCTTCTTTATTTATTCCCCCCGTGTTGTTGTGAGCACAGAGACGGCTCGGTGCAAGTTGCAACTGATAGAGACAGTGAGAGAACAGCGCTGGCTGCGGCAGCTACGTGACATCGTAGTGGGACACAGTGTAGCCAACTGATTCATTTAATGACGAGGAAAAACACCACACAATAAACAGTGCCGCGCTCACAAGCCAGCGATCTCTCGTTTTTGCTTGGTCAAACCAGCCGTTTCTTTATTTATTCCCCCCGTGTTGTTGTGAGCGTGTATTTACTAGCCTACTATCTATGGCGAAAACACACAGAGACGGCTCGGTGCAAGTTGCAACTCATAGAGACAGTGAGAGAACAGCGCTGGCTGCGGCAGCTACGTGACTAGTGGGACACAGTGTAACCAACTGATTCATTTATTGACGAGGAAAAACACCACACAATAAACATTGCTGTGCTCACATTTTCGCCAATACACAAGACTCTCTTCACTCTTGCCGAGATGACTACACATGGCGGAAATGATTATTTCGACCAATCAAATGACGGCTCCGCCGTTTCGGCCCGCTTTCAGGCGGCTAGTACCCCTACGGAGGAGTACTGAGATCGGGAGCGGCTCAGAGCGGTTAGGTGCGCTTAAACCGTACCCTACCCAACTTTTGGCAAATGAAAAGCCAAACTACCCGGACCGAACCGCTCCGATCCGACCCGCTCTACTCGGTGGAAACGAGGCATTAGAGGGATAATTCAGTTGAAGTGGTGTTGTATGAGGTACCGTATTGGTCCAAATATAAGACAGGGTTTTTCCCCCGGAAATAGGTTGCACAAAGTCGGATTGTCTTATATTCGGGGTCTTATATTTTGGCATCCAGTAAGGGACCGCCCGTTACCAGAGCGATCATTCAGCTTAAGGGCCTGTGTCCAACTTTTGTTTATTTCCTGTTTTTTCGGGTGGAAAACAATGACTGTGCACTCGGTAGCGGCCAGGACAAGTGTTTGTGCGCTGGGAGAGAGAACGCTGTGTCGAGAGAAAAAAGAGGCACAGGAAATCGCCAAAGAGCTCAACAACCGCAGCACTGAATTCAAAGCCTCGATTCATAATGTTGCAAGTCGATGTGTCAGAGGCATGAATCGACACAGCGATCCACAGTGACTTTTTTGCTGCGGCATTTGTAGTGAGTAGAGTTTGCCAACTGAGCTGCCTTTTTACGCACCACAGCTGCCGCCGTAATGTAATTTAATAATTTGCATCAAAGCCTTTTCGACAATAAATATAAGAGGCTTATTTTAAACGCTGTCCATGCGGTGGTGGTGGTTATATTAACATTGTAGGCTGTGTAGACTGAAACTAACGAAGGAGGCGGCTGTTTCACTGTACAGTTCCTAGTTGCACAGTCAGTTTGGGGACATGTCTCCGTGTGTCCAGGGCACGGGACATGCAATCGGATCGTGGAAGCCTTTCCCCTAGACAACGTTAACGTGCAGGAATCCCAGGTGATCATTTTAGCCTTAAGCCACAGAGTTTTACTGCACGGCGGCTCACACCAGCGAGGTCTGACTTTGAATGTCTGACCGGAGTCATTCAGAATTTTGTACTAATTTTTTTACATATTAATTCAATAGTTTGTGGCAGAGTTTCCGTTGTCCGTTAATTACCAGTCATTGACCGAAAAAAAATGAGGACTGAAAATTCTGAATGTGTCCTGTCAGAATGACCAAAGGAAATAATTTTCTCTGCACAATTTTGATTGTTTAAATACACTACAGTGGTCATTTGTTTAGCATAATTCATGTAAAACAATGACGGTTTAGATTGTAGTTTAGCCTTTGTGATAACATTTTTAAAAATTGTTACATATCGGAAAAATTAAGGTCGTTTTTCACATGGCCACTCCAACGAAGCTACTGAGAGCAGTTCCGGACCCAGATTTCACCACATCTGAGGGCCATTACAGGCACAGCGACTCCATCTGTGACATGGAAATCGCTCTGGAGGAGGTGGTGTTGAAGGGATTGGATGATAAAATCAGTGATTTCATCGGGATCATCATTGACGAGACCGTCAATATAACTGTTGTCAAAAAGTTAATCCTGTATGTGAAATTACAAGCGAGTGGAAGAGTGGAGAGGTGTTCTGTGAGTCTGAAGCAGCCACGCGCTCTCATCTGGCTGTCATTGCATAGGGCAATTGATAGTATAAAAAAGAACTGGCCTGCCTTGGTGATGGAGCTTAATGAAGAAGCTGTGGGAGGAAATACCCAAGCCCAAGGCATCCTGGGACAAATCCAGCCATACAGCGTTATCGCCTTGACTCGCACAATGGCTGATGTTCTACCCGTTATGACCAAATAGAATCAGTCTCGGCCCTCACACAGCTAGGAGATGCACCCGGGCCAGAAGAACAGAGGTACCAGACGGACTCCAATGAATGCATGTACAAAGGCATTCAAGTGACCCATGCAGGCGACCGGTAAATTCAAGCCTTCAAAAATGCCAGAGCAATCTACATTCAACACCTGATTGATGCTTTACACAACCGTTTCCCTGATGATTCCCTGGATCTGCTCAACTACTTTGACGTAATTTTTAATCCCTCCCGATACCCAGCACAGACAGGTGGTGAGTAGCCTTTTTGATTATGTTTGGTGTAAAACGTATAGTTATCAAATAGCCTATATTAGTTTTTATTTATTTATAATAATAACCATAATGCAAACTATAAGGGCACTCGAGTGCTATGACCTCTGCAGAATTTCAAACTCGATACCGATACTCAGAAAAATATTCAATACTCGATACCATTTTATATACAGTGTGGGGGGGGGGGGGTTAACAAAATTAAAGAGGCTTTTTCTTTAATATCTACAAACAAGAATGATACACACCAACTATTTACAATTCAAACTATTTTTAGGTTGTCAGAACATAGTGCTACACTTATTCACAAAACGTTTATGACCATTTAGGTTGCTTCACTGCCCTGAATTTTCTTTGCATTGTCCAGTGCTGTTTAATGTTAGTTTGCAGTAGTAATACTGGAGGACTTTACACTGTACAACTGCTCCTCTCACCTTTTCGTCGTCTGGCAGGTTCTTTTGCACATCCAGTTTGACATCAGAGCGAACTGATGGAGAGAAGAAGTGAAAGAGAGAATAAATGAAACAATAATAACATCTTGAATGGGGCGAGAATCATTTGTAGTCAAAACTCAAAGATTTAAGAAATTACAGCTCCATGAAAAATGTATTTGAAATAAATTTTTAACAATGTTACAACGAGCATAAGCTAATTTAGAGAAAAGATTTTTATGTGTATTAACAGTTTGATGAATGAGGGACATTGGTTCATTACTCACGTTCCTTAGCTCTGATTTCCTTGTCAGTGGTCCTGTAGAATTAACACAATCTTAAAGTTATGAATCAAGTTTAAATAATTGTTCATTCTTTGAGTCCAGAGACAACTGATCAAATGCTTTTCATCATCAAATCTTCACCACAAAGACCATAACTGACTGCAGACAGTCATGTTCTGAGCCTGTGTTAGTACAAAATAATAACTATTATACAGCAGTTGTTTCTGACCGAGTGATTTGATTGGACGAGAGACATTCTATGTGTTCTAAAGCAGCGCTGATATGAGCGTCCAACATCACTCTGAATGTTCAGGGACTGTTCACCAAACTGACCAAACTGACAAAATCACTCCGCTCACTGAAGAGCCGGAGCTTCATTTGTGTTAACTTTGTGTGTGTGTGTGAGACTCAGGTTGACTGTGGCGAGTCTCTCCCCTTTCAGAGGGCAGCGCTGCCACACACAGACAGAGACAGTGGCCCTCATCTATCAAACTTGCGTGGAAACTGGTGCAAATTCTGGCGCAAATACCTCCCTACGCCAGATATCGCGTGGGATTTATCAAACAGTCGTATCTCGCCAATCTCAGCGTACGCCAGACAATTATTGATAAATGCGGCGGCTGAAAACGATCGTATCACGCCCTATATTTTCTCAGTTTAGAGGCCTCGCCCAGAGGTTTTACGACATGGATGTGCGCATTACGGCACAGAAGAGGAAATTCTCTGAAGTAGAAATTGACAGAATAATAGCGAAAGTAGAAGAAAAAAGAGTTTCAAGCAGCATCAAAGAACGACAGATGGCAGCAGTTAGGAAGGAAATAACTGCTGCGGTCAAAAGCGTTGGTGTTGACTCAAAAATCGCCACTAAAAAAGCGTGTTGCTGTTCTGAAATGCAACCAACTGGGGGTGCGGGGCTGCGGGCATAATATAAGTGGTAGAGGAGAAAAAGACGCACCAACTGTCCGATAATGGTCCCCATAAAATAAATATACGTCTGCAGAGATTTGAATGATTAGAATGTATTGGCCCTTTTAGATAGCACTACTCAAAAGGGTTTTAAAAACTAAAAATAACACATTTTGCGTTTTACTGTATGACAGCATGCGCTTGGCACGAGTGGGCAGCCCGGCCGTCAGCTGCACAAGCCGACCCGGCAGCGATCAGCTGTGAGAGCGCCCACCGTCCTGCTCCACCAGCAGATTGGAAAAACGTGCCGGTTAACGGTGGAAATAAATCGCTCGCTTTAGCATCAATGACACATTAAAAGAGGAACTAACATCTAAAAAGTGCGTCAAATAAATAAAATGTTAAGCTGAATGTTGTGCCGTGTATTTTTTATCATAAAGAGCAGTGTAGGCCTACTACATGTTAATACTGTGGCTAACATTTTGAATGAATGCAGCCCCCGTGCCTCAGTGTCCCCAGCTGCTCCAAGACGGAGACAACTGCCCTTACGCAGTCCCATGCAGCGCTCCTAAGTGGCCGGTGTGCGCACTATTGAATCAGCTCTCCTACTCAGTTGCACACCATAAGCTGCACATTTTTAAGTGATTAATATCTTTATTTCGGTCTAAGAAAACACTGCATTTGTATTATCTTCTAATAATTGTCCAACAAAGTCATCGGCTACCCGGCACAGCCTGCACTGCGAGTCCAAGCTGTTTTCAAATTTGCGTACACGAGCTGAGAGCTGGCGTGGGATTTGAGCGTACCCTACGCTCGCGTCCATATTGATAAATGCCGAAATTTTCGTGGAAATGTACGTACACCCATTTTTCTGGTCTACGCACGGTTGATAAATGAGGGCCATTGTGCGGTAGTCGCTCACACTCACGTTATTGAAGACAGCAATAGTGTATGGATATAAACTCAGGCTGCTGAATAATACAAGCGGACGCGATCCGGACGCAACATAGCTTTAGCCTAGCCTAGCTTTAGCCTAGCCTAGCTTTCCCACCTCATTGTATAACTTCCCCTGGGCAGAAATACACTCATAAACTCTGGGAAATGAAGCGTGGGGGTTTTGATTGAGCAGCGGACCTTATTCCCAGCTAGGTTAAGATCGTTCTGACTGCTGT
Organism: Hyperoplus immaculatus; assembly: GCA_949357725.1. Taxonomy (NCBI): domain Eukaryota; kingdom Metazoa; phylum Chordata; class Actinopteri; order Uranoscopiformes; family Ammodytidae; genus Hyperoplus; species Hyperoplus immaculatus. The sequence continues at coordinate 72,404 of CASHTC010001431.1, forward strand.
TGTCGGACTATTTGTGTTTGCGGAAGCAAATACATTCTTAAATTAATAAAGATCACATTTTAAAGTTAAATTGTGAATTTAATTTGTAAAACTGCTGTATAAAAGCAATATCACACTCAAGGTCGCAATGTTGTCGCTCTATATCGCTGCTGTGATACAGTACCTACGACCGAATCACAGCAGCGCTGATATAGAGCGACAACATGCTCCCTCACATGTGATATTGCTTAAATCTATATAAATAAATAAATAATGATAAATTATTTAAGGTCCAAAAAACCTCACAGGAAAAAACGAACTGCTTTTTTAATTCTACTATAAAATTGCACGCCTGTTATAAAGTGGTAAAATGTTGCATTGCTTTGCATTGTCCGTGGGCATTTATTTGTGTCATAACTTCAGCCAGTATTTAGTTTGTTTTCATATGTCGGTTTTCCTGGTTTCCTTTCTAACTCTCATGTCATTTCAGACCCGGCTACTCCCTCCTGCTCTGCACTCCCTGTTAATTACTTTCACCTGGCCTGCCCTTACTCACCTGCTCCTCATCAGTTAATCAGCCCCAGTATATATCTCAGTTAAGTTCCCTCAGTCAGTTGCCAGATGCCTAGTGTCTAACCTAGCGCTCCAGCATTCAGTTATCATCCTGTGTGCCGATCCTGCCTGCCTGTTTGTTTGTTTGTGTTTCGACCTGTCTTTGGACTTTGGATTTTCCCTTTTGCCTGCCCTAACTGGACTTGTTTGCCATGTTGTCTTACTACCTGGTTTGTCATCCACTTCCAATTAAACTTTGTTGCTGCACCTGAACTGTTTTATGTCTTGCAATTGGGTTCTTGTCTGTCTTTTTCCTGAAACCCAGACAATTTGTGTATGGAATAAAGAAAGACAAGAAAGATGAAATGTAAAATAAGGAGAAACTACACTCAGGACGTCAAACCGCTGATTTGTTGTGCTAGACCCCATACTGACCTCAGAGTCTCCAGGCTACAGTCTGGACTCTCCACATAGTCAGAAAGCAGCTCTACTAAGTTCCAAGAGGCCAGAGAAGCAGAGCTGATCTGTGACATCCACCAGTCAATAAATCTGAATAAAGGGATGAGGGAGATAAAGATTCAATTATAATACAATCATATGTGTTCAGGTTGTAAACATTATGTCCTAATAAATTAATATTTCTCTAAACTTATCACAGTGGCTTTGTTATTCTGTGTTTGTGGATCATCATAATGTCAGATATACGTATATTACAATAATAATAATAAACACATTCAAATGAACTGAAACCAAATAAATATTTCATCTTTATAAATGTACAATAAATCGTTTGTGTAAAGATTTGACCAATTAGACTTAAATAGGAAAATGTATTTATTTTATGAACAAGCAAATATTTTGCATGTTTTTGCTGTACATTTCTTCTTAGGAGGATGAGAAAAGTATATTTATTCTCATAAAGAGAGGTAAGATATTTTGAACAAAACAGAATTGAATGTGACGAAAAAAAGGAAACAAGTAACCTTTGAATTTTAAGGTAGGATCACTTAAGTATGGTATTTAGGTTAGGGTTATAGTTAGTCATCTTGAACTGTAGTATATGCTCTATATGGCCTTTTTAAGACATAACCGAACATGTTTGGGGCAGTTCAAGGAGATTCTAGTGGGCGTGCAGGATCCCTGAGTCGCACACTCTACTTCTTCCCTCCTCCTTCCTATTCTTCCTCCTCCTCCTGGAATAAATCTTATTGGTTAATTTGCTCATATTTGACAAATTAACATTTGTTAAAAGATGGAAAACGATCCAGTGATAGATTAAAAGTTAGATTTAACCTAGTTCAATATAATTGAATTTTAATTTGATTAAATAATGTAAGAGCCAATTAACACTCTTATATAAGTAGGAACCAATCTTTGGTTCCACAGTTGCTACCCAGACATTGAAACAGTTTTTGACCACACACAACCCACGTTACGTCAGGGTCTATGTTTGTATGTTGGTAGCTAAATAAAGTGAAAATAAACTAAACAAATGTGTAGAGCCTAATAACCGGCTCTACATTAGCCTTGTTTGGTGCGGTGTGGGAGAACTCAGTCGTACGCGTGATGTGGTGCCAATAATGCATGTCTGATACCTTCTTCTCGTTTGAGTGCTGTGACCCATTTATTTCAGGTGCATTCTCACCGTAGAAACTATTCCATTTCCATTCATGTAAGGTATAGTTCATTAATTCCATCAATTAGTACAGAGCAAACAAATAAGGTGGCACGTTGCCACGGTACAAAATGGTTTGCTTTACCCAAAATACACACACCTGGCCGTGCCCGGTGATTACCTATATGCTTTTAGTTGAGCCCAAAGCTCCACCCAGTGGTCACACACAAAACTACATATCACAAAATAAAACGAACAGAGTGGCATAATGGCTCCAACAAAATGTTTTAAACTGCAAGAAAGACTGAGACTTTCATTCATCAATACCAGACAGGTGCGTCAAGAAGTATATCCGCGGCACAGCATCTCGGGGCCTAAAGCTTGGGCTTGGCCTCTATAAATAAGGTCAAAATAGAGGGGGATTCTCTAACAGGAAGCAGTAAGGGGAGGTTTCTTTAAAATAGAGCCTTTTGATACTATGATTTATTATTATTTGTTTTGGAACCTATTATCTGGGTATGAACTGAACTTTAGTAAAAGTGAATGCCACCCTGCTCTTCAAATCGAGGATAATGTTTTACGATTTAAAATGTCTAGAAACGGCTTTAAATATTTGGGCATTGAAGCTGGGGTGGAGGATTTGGGGAGAAAATGGCAGTTGGGATATTCGAATCCAAATACCTCAACCGCTCCACTTGTTCTCTTTGGTCCCTCCCCTATGGTCCCTCCCTGACACGCTCTACACCAACAAAGTCGTGCCAAAGTGAACGGACACTGGACAGTCCTAACAGCCAATAAGAACAGAGAATCGGAGCCTCGCTCTGATTGGTCAAAGTGTACAGCTTAAGGCTGGGCGATATGGCAAAAAATATTATCACGATTATTCTTTCGATATTGATCGATATCGATATTGACCACGATATATAGTGTTACTTGTAAGGCTTTGGGGGGGAGTTAGGGACACAGGTGCGGACCAAGGGGTTTCTAAAAGTTATCCCCGGAGGGATAACCACTAAATCGCAACGCGACACTGGGAGGGGGCAGAAAACAAAAAGCACAAAGTAGTGCAGGGCCACACAGGCTACCTTTTAATAACAAAACTAAAGTGAGAACCAAACCACTGCTGCCAAGCAGCTGAACGAAAGACCAAAACTTGAACAATTATTTTTACTAACTCAGAGGGCACTCAGAGTGAACCTCTCACCATCGCATAGAGCAAACAATGAGCAGCACAGAGCAGTGGGGTCTCAGGGCAGATATAGCCTCTTCACACCTGGGCTCAATCAGCCAATCAGTGCACACACCTGATTGCAGTGAGTGAATCAGTCACCATTCTCACGGAGGCGAAACACTCCGTTTCCTCACAGGATCCCCCCTCTAAGGAACGGCACCTGACGTTCCCACAGGACCCCCAGGCTGGAGGCGGCGAAAGTCCCGGACCAGAGTTGGGTCCAAAATGTCCCTAGCTGGGACCCAGGCACGCTCCTCAGGCCCATATCCCTCCCAGTCCACCAGGTACTGAATCCCACGTCCCACACGTCGACTGTTCAATATCCGCCGAACCGTGTACGCTGGTTGACCCCCAACCAGCCTGGGTGGAGGCGGAGGCCTCTCTGGAGGTGCCAGTGGACTGGAGCGGACCGGCTTAAGGCGGGAAACATGAAACGAGGGGTGGATTCTCATTGACCGGGGAAGCAGAAGGCGAAAAGTGACAGGGTTAATCCTTCGAATGATCTTGAAGGGACCAACGAAACGTGGCGCCAATTTGCGAGACTCAACCCGCAATGGGAGATCCCTAGTGGAGAGCCACACCCTTTGACCAACCCGATAGTTTGGGGCTGGGCGGCGATGCTGGTCAGCATAGTGCTTCTGCCGTGCCACAGCCTGTTGAAGAGAAGCACGAACACGCCTCCAGGTAGCACGACACCGCTGGACAAACTGAGCCGCCGAAGGCACCCCTACCTCCCTCTCCTGTTCTGGGAACAACGGTGGCTGATATCCATACTGACACTCAAAAGGAGAGAGACCAGTGGATGCATTCTTTAAAGTGTTATAAGAATACTCAGCCCACACCAGTTGTTCGCTCCACGTGGTAGGATTGGAGGACACCAGGCAACGAAGTGTTCTCTCGAGTGTCTGATTGGTGCGCTCAGTCTGACCGTTGGTCTCGGGGTGAAACCCTGACGAGAGACTAGCCGAAGCACCCACAAGGGAACAAAATGCCTTCCAGAAACGGGAAGCAAACTGGGGACCTCGGTCAGACACAATGTCTTGGGGGAGGCCGTGGTAGCAAAAGACATGTTTGACTACAAGTCGGGCGGTCTCTAGGGCAGAAGGAAGCTTAGGAAGCGGGATGAAATGGGCTGCCTTTGAGAACCGATCTACTACGACCATAATGACAGTGAACCCTTTCGATGAGGGTAGTCCTGTAATAAAATCCAGGGCCACATGAGACCAAGGGCGTTTCGGGATAGGTAAGGACTGGAGCAGACCGGCAGGCGGCTGTTGTGACGTCTTGTTTTGGGCGCAAATGGTGCAAGCCGCCACAAACTCGCTCACATCTCTCGCCATCCGGGGCCACCAGAATCTCTGTTTGAGAAAACCCATAGTGCGACGAACACCAGGGTGATTGGTGAGGCGTGAAGAGTGACCCCACTGAAGAACTTGTGGTCGCACTCCTGCTGGAACATACCGACAGCCTGGGGGCCCCCCTCCTGGGTCGGGCTCCTGCTGTTGAGCCCCCTGAACCACTGTGTCAATCTCCCAGGTGATTGGGGCAAGGATGCGAGTGAGGGGCACAATGGTCTCTGGGGAACTGTCACGACCTGAACACTCATATCGTCGAGATAGGGCATCCGGCTTCAGATTCTTCGAACCTGGACGGTATGAAAGATTGAAATCAAACCTGTTGAAAAACAGGGCCCAGCGAGCTTGGCGAGGATTTAAGCGTTTGGCCTGCTGGATATATGCCAGATTCTTATGGTCTGTCCAGACCTGAAACGGATGCTCGGAACCTTCAAGCCAATGGCGCCACTCCTCCAGGGCCAACTTCACGGCCAGCAGCTCCTTGTTACCCACATCGTAATTTCTCTCGGCTGGTAGAAGACGCCGAGAGAAGAATGCGCAAGGGTGGAGCTTTTTGTCCTTTGGAGAACTTTGGGACAAAACCGCCCACACTCCCACATCTGAGGCATCCACCTCGACAACAAATGGTATGGAGGGGTCTGGGTGAATCAGGACCGGTGCGGTGGTAAACTTTCTCTTAAGTTCCGTAAATGCCTTCTCAGCCCCTGGGGACCAATGAAATCGTGAAGGCGGCCCCTTTACCAGTGCAGAAATAGGGGCAGCAATCGAGCTAAAGCCCCTAATGAAGCGTCGATAAAAATTAGCGAACCCCAAAAAGCGCTGAACGTGTCTGACAGAGTCAGGTCGAGGCCAATCTTGCACCGCTTTGACCTTGCTTGGGTCCATTCTGACACTGCCCTGCTCCACAATGTACCCCAGAAACTTGACTGTGGGGGCATGGAAGACACATTTCTCCGCCTTGACAAAGAGTTGGTGCGCCAACAACCTCTGGAGAACCCTCTTAACATGAGACACATGCTCCAGATAGGACTTTGAAAAAATCAAAATGTCATCCAAATACACATAGACAAAATGTTCAAGCATCTCCCTGAGGACATCATTGACCAACGCCTGGAAAACTGCAGGAGCATTCGAAAGTCCAAAGGGCATGACCAGATATTCATAGTGCCCCCGTGAAGTGTTGAACGCCGTTTTCCACTCATCTCCCTCTCGTATGCGCACCAGATTATAGGCATTCCTAAGGTCCAACTTGGTAAAAAACGATGCACCCTGAAGTTGTTCAAATGCCGTGGACATGAGAGGGAGTGGGTAGCGATTTTTAACGGTGATGCTATTTAGGCCCCTGTAATCAATGCAGGGTCTAAGCCCCCCATCTTTCTTCCCCACAAAGAAAAACCCGGCTCCAGCCGGAGATGTAGAGGGGCGAATGAAACCTGCCGCTAAAGCCTCATCAATATAGCCCGCCATAGCTGATGTTTCAGGTTGTGATAACGAATACAGGCGGCCCCTGGGGGGCGTAGTGCCTGGGAGGAGATCGATGGAACAATCATACGGCCTATGCGGAGGAAGGGTGGAAGCCTTCTGTTTACTGAAGACCTCACTAAGTTCAACATACTCTACCGGAACCCCACTGGGAAGATTAGACACAGAAGACGAAGAGTTGGAAGGAGTCACGGGCTCGAGAGCCCCAAGAGTCAGGGGAACACTGGGGGTAGCACAGGTGAGGCCTAATGAACTGGGAGTTTTTGAGGCAGAGGAGGTGGTAGCAGCAGGAGGCCCCAGGCCCAAAGGTTGGAGTCGCACCGAGTCTGAGTCCCTCATGTGAGAAGCACAGTCTGGGCCCCAGCTCAGCACCTGCCCCGCCCTCCAATTGATGTGGGGGTTGTGTTCCTTGAGCCATGGGTGTCCCAGAATGAGGGGTAACTGAGGTGTATCAATAAGAAAAAACTTAATCGCTTCCGTGTGATTGCCAATGCGAATGCAAATCGGGCAGGTGACCTTCTCAACCCTACCCCTACCCAACGGTCGCCCATCCACTGCGGTGATTGCAAGTGGACAAGGAAGATCAAAAATTGGTAGTTTGAGATTACGGGCCAGGGTTGAGTCCATAAAACTACCTGCTGCTCCTGAGTCGACAAATGCCGAAAACGTGCGCCAGTCTCCATCCCAAAATAACTCAAAGGGCAAGTAAGTGTGATTATCCACACAAGGGGAAATATTAAGACTCGGCGAGGCCTCCCCACGGTCTGCAGAGTCTACTCGTTTCCCTGCATACCGGGTTTTTGCATTGAGGGGCACTGGCGAATGAAGTGACCTCCCCTGCCACAGTATAGACAAGCTCCACTGCTCATACGTTTCTGTTTCTCCGCAGAGGTAAGCCGTGTGCGTCCTATCTGCATGGGTTCATGGTCATCATTGCTAAGGGGCCCCTTAGGCAAGTTAGTTGTTTCACAAGAGATGCTGGACTCCTCCGACATAGGGCGGGGGTACCCCGGTTTTCTCTCCCTGTTGCGCTCACGAATTCTGTTGTCAATTCGAATGGCCAATGATATTAAATCCTCAAGAGAATCCGGAACCTCACGGGAAGCTAGCTCATCCTTAACCCTCTCAGATAAGGCATTACCGAAAGTGGTCACTAGAGCCTCCCTGTTCCAACCTGACTCTGTAGCTAAAGTTCGGAATGGAATTGAAAATTCTGCAACGCTTGAAGAGCCCTGACGTAACCTAAGAAGGCGTTTGGCAGCTTCGTGGCCGCTTACATCATGGTCGAACACGTGCCTCATCTCTGCCATGAAGAGAGCAGAGTCAGCGCAGCCCGGTGTCTGTTTATCCCACAAGGCTGTAGCCCATGCAAGGGCCTTGTCTGAAAGAAGGGATATTATATATGCGACCCGGGCTCGGTCTGTGCTAAACATAGAGGGTCGTAACTCAAACACTAAACTGCATTGGGTTATAAATCCCTTACACCTCCCTGGATGCCCGTCATAGCGGGCTGGGGTTGCCAACTTGGTCTCCTGGACTACAAAAGGGTCATGGGGTGGAACTGGAGGTGCTTGTGCTTGGGTAGGGGCTGGCCCAGGTGGCTGTAAACGGGCCAGTATCTCCCGCAGCATGCAGTCCTGCGAGGCCTGTTGCTCCACAATGGCACGTAGCGTTTGATCGTGTGAGCCCAATAGGGCTCCTTGAGCCGAAATTGCCTGTCTATGGACCTCTAAACTGTCCCCAGCAGCACTAGTGGGGTCCGCTGTGCCCTGCATTGGGCTGCTCATTCTGTAAGGCTTTGGGGGGGAGTTAGGGACACAGGTGCGGACCAAGGGGTTTCTAAAAGTTATCCCCGGAGGGATAACCACTAAATCGCAACGCGACACTGGGAGGGGGCAGAAAACAAAAAGCACAAAGTAGTGCAGGGCCACACAGGCTACCTTTTAATAACAAAACTAAAGTGAGAACCAAACCACTGCTGCCAAGCAGCTGAACGAAAGACCAAAACTTGAACAATTATTTTTACTAACTCAGAGGGCACTCAGAGTGAACCTCTCACCATCGCATAGAGCAAACAATGAGCAGCACAGAGCAGTGGGGTCTCAGGGCAGATATAGCCTCTTCACACCTGGGCTCAATCAGCCAATCAGTGCACACACCTGATTGCAGTGAGTGAATCAGTCACCATTCTCACGGAGGCGAAACACTCCGTTTCCTCACAGTTACTGCTGAAGCCTGAAGAAACCAGAGTGTTCATTAGTTAAACTATACAATGTTGTTTATTAGCATATTGTGATAAGAGAACATTGATTCTACTACGCGCTAGAGCTGCAGCTACTGTCTTTTGTTTTCTCTCCTTCTCATTTCTAACTACGCACATCACACACACACACACACACACACTGACACTCGTGATTTCCCCTTCAAGTATTCTTAATGAATACATGAGTGTTGAGTTTCTGTAATTTTAAAGTTAAGATTGCGTGAAGACAAAACCAAAGTCTCCCAGCATCATCCTTTATAATTATTATGTGTTTGATTGAAGCAGTAGGTCACATACATGCTTTGCATGCCATTTCCCCTACTGATTAAAGGTAGAATATTCAACTTTCAGAAGTTGTCCACCACATTGCTTTTAGCAATTGATCTACCCGTGGCTTAAAAGCCACCTCAAACCCTCGCGTGATGTCAAGGTCTCGCGTCTGCCATCTGAATTCATCTAATTTCTAGAGTGACGTTCCTCTGTGTCACACACACACACACACACACACACACACACACACACACACACACACACACACACACACACACACACACACACACACACACACACACACACACACACACACACACTACACGTGTGCACTCACCCGCACATAGATAGAAATACATGGCTTTATAATCTAAACTGTTCTTATTATTGCTTGTGCTATGTCTGCTTTCTTAAATTAGATTAGTTCATGGTTATTGACTTATGTGTATCGTTTTAATCAACTTGCCTAAGTAAATAAACCCTTACATTTTGATTTTAAGAAGCAGTGTCTGTGATATTTGTGTCTTGTATTTCACTAATGGCTGGTAAATAAGTTTTATGCTCGAATATTCACTCCTTCATTATCTTAAATGTACATTGTAACCAACTTTGACATTTTCAAGATAAATCCCTTTAACATTATGAGACTGTTTTCTGATTTGATACAAAGTTCCCTTTTACAAAGGGTGGTGCTCCGTAGGTATTAATAAGTCATTTGATTAGCTGGACTAATTTAATTGATCATTAATTAACAATTTTTCTTAATATTATAATTTCCATGAAATTAATAATATTCTTGACTTTGACCAAATCTACCCCTTATGAATTCCCAACATTACCTCGTTTTGACGGCCTTTCTGCCAACTGTGCACCCCCTTCAGTCTGCACTATATGGACTATTCCATTACGCATCACACTCATGACGCTTCACACGGCGTAAAATCCAAAAAAGTAAATAGCAGGAGAAGGTATAGAGAGACGAGATAAACCTACCTATATACCAAAATGAAGCGAACATACGAGAGCGGGTCACAAAACAAGAAGAAGAAGGACCAAAGGCAGGACTTGATATCAAAGCTGCCAAAGCTATCAAGCTTTTTACAGCAGCTGGACTTTCGGTGGAATACAAGCCCCAACCACTACTCCTTCTCCCAGCATCCAATAAGGAAGTGACTAACATTGTAGTACCTTCCGGTGGCCACTGGGGGCTGGATGCAGAAGACAGCCCGTTTCCATTGACTCCAATATTAAACATGCCGTTTTCACAGCATTATTAAACCTATTTCAGGCCTGGATTGAAAAACCATTCTAGTCTGTATGTTTAGTTCATATCTCCATGACAACTCTGAGGGGGGTGAATTTTTTTCTAGCTGGCCAGTTTTTATTCTATTGGAGGTTAAAATATATGAATTTTAGGGGTGCGGCCTCTTGATTGACAGCTAGCCTCTGTCCCTCACTGCGTCTCTAAGGCTAGTTGTAAGGGTTAGCATGCTAACTCCGTCCTCGTGAAGTCGACAGCAGTGTGTTCATTCCTCCGTTCGTGCTGCTTGGGACCAACAGCCGTCTTGTTCTTTGGTAAACTGTACCAACGAGGGATTAAGGACTGTGGTTGACTGTTTTTTCGGTGAGTAACACTGTATTTACAATTATTATTGTTATGTTACAACCGTACACTGTAGCCTATAAAACGAATTAAAAGCTGTTAGTTTCGCAAGTGTCACAGTGACAGTGTTAGCTCTGTTATGCCAGCTAAATAAATAGCTAGTAGCCACTACCATGACTTGAGCATCGGGAGGTGTTTGGGCCGTGAGGGTCGCTGTTTTACAGTTTATGGGCATGGTACTGGGTTGAATATGTGATGAATATCGGTTTAAATCATATCATTAATCTTGTTGGCTGCATGCATGTGGAGCCGGTGTGTCTCTGCCCGGGCACGAGGTTTGTTCAAAGCTCCATGCTGCTAACGACAGACTAGTCTATGGTCAGATGGGCACGTAATGGTATCGGTTCAGAAACAAAAGTTGGGCTGAGCGGTCCAGTTAAACCTTTTACTAGCTATGGGTTAAACCTATGGCGTAGGAACACTTTTGTGACAAAGTATATGCTCACAAGTTTGCGCTCAATAATGTTTATAGATGAAGGGGCTACGTTCGTAAAACCGGCTCCGTCCTGCGGATAAAACAATGTTTTTTTTTTTTTCTCTTTTCTTAAAACTCAAATTAAATATACAATTGTGACTGTGTTTCCGCAGCTGTGTTATCCGTGGATATTATGACGGTTATCATACTGCATTAACTAAAAAATAAATATACAATTTTTGCTGTTTCTTCCTTTATTCCAAACGTTATTTTTTGAAAAAAATGATTGATTGCCTAGTGCATTACTTTTATCTGACTCTTTCAGTATTGTTTGACTCAGTGGTTGTCTCTTTGTCCTCTTCAAGGGTGAATGGAGGAATGAATGTCTGCCTCTGGTCTCCCTGATCTCTACGTGAAAGAGCAACGGTGTGGCCCTTCATCTGGCAGCAAGCTGAAGTCAACATTCGGACTATCCTCATCTTATCTGCTTGTGATAATTGTCATTGATTGTGTTCTTTTGTGATATATCTTGTTCTGCACTGTCCGTCCTTGGAGAAGTATTCCTGCTCAAATGAAGTGTTTTACAACATTACATAGCCCTGATTTTATATATATATATATATATATATATATATATATATATATATAAATGAGCTATATATGAGCTATATATCATGAGCTACTGTGGTCCCCTCTTCCACCCAAAACATTACTGCAGCCACTAAGTGTATTTAATCATTTTATTCAATTGTTGCACCTTAACATAAAAACCTGCTCTAAATATTTTATGTAATATAGGCCTATGTATTTATATTCAAAATTATAGGCTATTAAATTAGTGTTCTCATCTGTTTATAGATTGAATGTGTCCTCCCTTGTCATGTATTACTGTTAATAACATTTTCAGTCTGTAGACCAAAATAAAATATTACAAATACTTGTTCAGCCCTTAGTCAATACTAGGAGACATTTGTTTCAGCTATGAGCTTTTTAATGCCCTCTCTCAGGTGCTCGGAGGTGATATTAAGAATATGTTCAGCTCTATTTGGGTTGTTGGACCAAACTGGAGGCAGGGAATTACGTGACTGAGGCTGAGCTCGTCTACCGGTAGGCTTACTAGTAGAGCGAGTGCTGTTAGCCTAGCTCCTGGCTCGTGCTAATGTTGCTAACAGGGTGTACGTCACAGTACTTCGGCTAGATGGGACTATCTCCCTCCCCCCAATGTCACTACATGCCCTTTTTTGGTACGAGGAAGTGAGGCGGAGTCAAACGTAGGCAAAATGGCGGCGCGCACACGCCAAGAAAGAAGGGACACTCCCTCGGTGAACTGAAGTCGGCCATGATGCTCTATCCATTATATTATACTATCTATGGTGGAATAACAGCCGTCTACATGTCCATGGTCTACATCGTTAACCGGTAATGTTCAATCTCCTACTGTCAATCCAGTGTCTCTGGCTCAGCCAGCAGCAATGCTTATGACGTTAATGTGTGTCAACAACTGATGGAGATAATTAGTGGTGCAACGGATCACAGGTTAGAGACGGCCGTATGTTCACGTTATCGGCGATCGTGTATTACAGAACAGTTAGTGGCGATCGGAGCGCAGAATCTAAGTCTACTGTAGGCCACTGACTAAAATCACACAAAACATTGCCTGTATTTTAGTAACAATATTTATTAGTTTAGGCTATATTTTGTCATGACTCACGGCATGGCAGCCCCTCCTTCTCCTCTGTGTGTTGTTTGTTTTCCCCTTGTCTGTTCTCTTCCTCCTGTTCTTTCTAGTCTCAGTTGGAGTTGGTTATAACCCTGCTCTCTTTCCTTCCGTGCCAGTTGCCTCCGCTGTTCACCTATCCTGCTCGCCTGCCTGAGGTTTTCCAGATGCCCACCTGCCTATGCTCGCTACGCCACTCAGCCGTCCAGTGTACTGCCAGTCTGTTGCTAATCCCAGCTGGAAATAAACATTGTTCTAAACTGACTACCTGGGTTTCTGTTCTGCTTTTGGGTCCTACCCCGAACTATCATAACGGAATACTCTGACCAACATGGACCCAGCAGATGCAGACCAGGTTCACCAAGCGTTGGCAGCACAAGACACTCTCGTGGTACAGCACGAAATGGCTCTCCGAGACGTTACCTCCTCGCTGAAGAAACTCGCCGCGAACGTGGCGGCGTTGGGAGGACAGCTCCACGGAGTCGTCACGCACCTAGCTCCTGCAGTCCCATCCGTTCCTGCTCAACGCGACCAAGTTCCAGCACCTGTCCTTCCGCATGCCCGAGAGCCTCATGCTCCCGCACCGGAGCGCTATGCCGGTAGTTTTGGAGTATGCAAGTCGTTTCTTCTCCAGTGCTCTTTAGTTTTTGAGCAGCAACCCAGGTCTTATGTCTCGGACCGGGCCAAGATTTGTTACGTTTGGTTTATAAAGCACTAAATGGTTTACTGATATGCTGATACGTTATGAACCGTCCAGAGCCCTTAGGTCGTCTGGGACAGGTCTACTTACAGTCCCCAGAGTTAGGACTAAACAAGGAGAAGCAGCTTTTAGTTATTATGCACCAAAAATCTGGATCAACTCCCAGAAAACTTGAGGTCTGCTGCAACTCTCAGTTCTTTTAAATCGAGTCTGAATACTTTTTTGTTTCCATTTTAACCTGCAATTTTCATTTTATTTGCTTCTTTTATTCGCTTTTAAATGTTTTATAATGTGTTCTATGTATTCTAATCTTGCCCCTGTAAAGCACTTTGAGTGGCCTTGTGTCTGAATTGTGCTATATAAATAAACTTGCCTTGCCTTGCCTTGCCTACGTCATAGGCTTACTCTCTGGACATGCTTTGACTTGGGCGTCTGCAGTGTGGGAGAGGCAGTCCGCCGTATGTTTTTCGTTTCCTAGCTTTGTAGCTGAAATGAAGAAAGTTTTTGACCACCCGGTCCGGGGTAGGGACGCTACTAAACGTCTTCTCCAACTACGACAGGGGGCACGCAGTGTTGCAGAATATTCGGTGGAGTTCAGGGCTTTAGCAGTGGAGACGGGGTGGAACGATGAGGCGTTACAGGGGGGTTTTCTCAACGGATTAGTCGATTCCGTTAAAGACGAGTTAGCAGTGTGAGATGAGTCAGCAGACTTAGATGAGCTCATAGCTCTAGCTATCAGGCTGGACAATCGCCTCCGAGAGCGTCGTAGGGAAAGGACCGGTCGCTGTCTAGGACCTTTTGTTTCTCATTCCTCTTCAACTGACGCTGGATATGCCTCCAGCCACCGCACCATGGAGTCGCCTGGGTTTCCTGCTCTTCCTCCCTCGTCTACAGAGGAGCCCATGCAGTTGGGTCGGAACCGACTCACTCCTTCCGAGCGGAGTAGAAGATTCAAGGGTGGATTATGCCTCTACTGTGGTGAACCTGGACATCAACGGGCTAGGTGTTCCCGCCGGTTAAACCCAAGCCCTCATCAGTCGCAGACGGGGTTCTGGTGAGTAGCACAGTATTGCCCTGTTTGCCCCGAAGACGCATTAACATTGAAGCTAGTATTTTCCTTAACGGGAATACTTATCAACTTGTGGCCCTAGTCGATTCAGGTTCTGACTCTAATATTCATGACTAACTTTGTGAAGCACAGTCAGATAGTCACCAGTCCCATTGCCCCACCGCTCAACGTAAATGCCCTCAATGGTGATGTTTTGGCCCTCATTTCCGAGCAGACGCAGCAGTTGCCTCTCCTGTTGGCTGGCAACCACAGAGAAAAGATAACGTTCCATGTTATGCCCTCCTCACATGCTCCCCTAGTGCTCGGGCTTCCGTGGCTGCAGGTACATAACCCTGTGATTGACTGGGCCACTGGTAAAATCGTTAGTTGGAGTTCTTTCTGCCATGCTTCATGTCTCAGCTCAACCCCCATGTTCCGTTAAAGAGTTAAGGAGTGTGTTGACTCACCAGAACCTCCTGACTTGTCCTCTGTTCCTCGGGAGTATCACGACCTGGCCGAGAGGTTCAGCAAACACCGGGCCTTATCCTTACCTCCTCACAGACCTTACGACTGTGCCATCGACCTGCTGCCTGGCGCCCCCTTTCCCACCAGCCGGCTCTACAATATCTCAGCTCCGGAACGCGAGTCCATGGAGAAATACATCACGGAATCACTGGACTCAGGTATCATTCGCTCCTGTTCCTCTCCATTAGGAGCTGGTTTTTTCTTTGTGGCTAAGAAGGATAAGACTCTGAGACCATGTATTGACTTTCGGGGTTTGAACAATATTACAGTAAAGAACAAATATCCCCTGCCACTGATTAACTCTGCTTTTGAACCAGTCCATGGTGCCACTGTCTTTTCTAAGTTGGATTTACGTAATGCCTACCACTTCAGGGTGGTAGGCATTACTTCCGCATCAGGGAGGGGGACGAGTGGAAAACTGCATTTAACACCCCTTTAGGTCACTTTGAGTACCTAGTCATGCCTTTTGGTCTAACCAATGCCCCAGCAGTATTCCAAGCCTTGATAAATGACGTGCTTAGAGACTATTTGAACCACTCTGTGTTTGTCTACCTCGATGATATCCTGATTTTTTCCCACAACATTAAGGAGCACGTTGTGCATGTGCGGCAGGTCCTCCAGAGGTTGTGGGAGAATAAATTGTTCGTCAAACAAGAGAAGTGTGAGTTCCATGTCTCCTCAGTGTCGTTCCTGGGCTACATCCTGGAGTGTGGACAGGTGTGGGCCGACCCTGCCAAGGTCCTGGCAGTTACGGAATGGCCGCAGCCTAGCTCATGGAAGCAGCTCCAGAGATTCTTGGGCTTCGCCAACTTCTACAGACGGTTCGTGAGGAACTACAGCCAGGTAGTAGCACCCCTCACTAAGCTAACCTCTCCGTCTGTTCCTTTTGTCTGGTCGCCTGCAGAGGATGCATTCTGCGAACTTAAGAGACGCTTCTCTTCAGCTCCCATCCTGGTGCAGCCCGACCCAGCTCGCCAGTTCGTCGTCGAGGTTGACACTTCGGATCTTGGAGTGGGGGCAGTGTTATCGCAGAGAGCCGAGGAGGACAACAAGCTTCACCCCTGTGCCTTCTTCTCCAAGAAGCTGTCTCCTGCGGAGAGGAACTACGACGTCGGCAACAGAGAGTTGCTAGCCGTTAAGCTGGCTCTGGAGGAGTGGTGTCACTGGCTGGAGGGTGCGGCGTCTCCGTTTACGGTATGGACAGATCACAAGAACCTGGCTTACATTCAGACTGCTAAACGGTTAAACTCCCGCCAAGCACGTTGGGCTCTGTTTTTTAGTCAGTTTAACTTTAACCTCACTTTTAGACCTGGTAGCAAGAACATTAAACCTGATGCCCTCTCCAGACAGTTTAACCCTGATAACGGCAGTTCCTCAGTCCCGGATACTATTCTTCCCCAGTCCTGCCAGGTGGGCTCTCTGACATGGGAGATTGAGTCCGTGGTTAAGGGGGCTCTCCAAGGGGACCCCGGTCCTGGGGGTGGGCTTCCGGGTTGTCTGTTTGTGCCTGTTTCTGTCCGTCCTCAAGTGCTCAAGTGGGGTCACACTTCACGTTTCGCCTGCCATCCTGGAGTTTCCCGTACCCTGGGCCTGATTCAACGTCATTTCTGGTGGCCATCCATCTCTGCCGACGCGCGAGTATGTGAAGGCCTGTACCACCTGCGCTCGTGGCAAGTCGACTCATTGTCCTCCAGCTCCTGCATCCGCTCCCTGTGCCTGGTCGGCCGTGGTCGCACATAGCTCTGGACTTCGTGACGGGACTACCACCATCTGAAGGTAACAACACTATTCTAACTATTGTGGATCGTTTTTCCAAGGCGGTGCATTTCGTGGCCCTTCCCAAACTGCCCTCGGCTGCGGAGACTGCTGAGCTGGTGGTTAACCATGTGTTTCGGATCCATGACCCCTGGACATTGTCTCGGATCGAGGGCCTCAATTCACCTCTCAAGTCTGGAAAGCGTTTTGCCAGGCGTTGGGGGCCTCCGTCAGTCTTTCCTCCGGCCATCATCCCTAGTCCAATGGCCAGACCGAGAGGGCTAATCAGGACCTGGAGACGGTTCTGAGATGCATCTGCGCTCACAACCCAGCTTTGTGGAGCTCCCATCTCACCTGGGTTGAATACTCACACAACTCCCTGACGTCGGCTGCTACAGGTATGACACCTTTCGAAGCGTCTCTGGGCTACTTACCACCTCTCTTTCCCACTCAGGAGAGCGAGATCGCCGTGCTTTCGGTACAGCACAACCTGCGCAGGATCTGGAGGGATTCCAGAACCAGGGGTTGGCTGATCGGCGGCGGATCCCAGCTCCAGTGTACGTACCTGGCCAAAAGGTTTGGCTTAACTCCAAGGACATCCCTCTTAGTGGTGAATCCAAGAAACTGTCTCCCCATTTTATTGGACCATTCGAGGTCGATAGTGTCATTAACCCTGCTGCCATTCGCCTTAAGCTTCCCCGGTCTCTCAGGATACACGTCTCCCAGCTGAAGCCAGTCTCATCTAGTGACTTATGCCCTCCTACCGTCGCACCAACACCCCCCCCCCCCCGTCTCATTGATGGTCACCCTGCCTTCACGGTCAGCCGGATTATGGACGTCCGGCGCAGAGGGAGGGGTTACCAGTACTTAGCTGACTGGGAGGGTTATGGCCCGGAGGAGAGAAACTGGATCGCCAGGGGCCTCATCTTGGACCCCGCACTCCTCCGGGAGTTCTAAGTCAGACACCCAGACAAGCCTGGTAGACCTCCTGGAGGCGGTCATTGAGGGGGGGGACTGTCATGACTCACGGCATGGCAGCCCCTCCTTCTCCTCTGTGTGTTGTTTGTTTTCCCCTTGTCTGTTCTCTTCCTCCTGTTCTCCCCCCCCCCCCCCTGTGTGTCTCTGTGTTGGCATGTGGGCGTGGCGGCACTCCTTGGCTGATTGCTCCAGGTGGAGCTCGTTGGATAATCAACCCCTCTCTACTTAAGCCTCTGGACTCCAGTCATTCAGCGCCAGAGTATACTTCATACAGGAGCGGTATGATTCCCGAGCTCAAGCTAAAATCGTTTGTTGTTTTCTTTCTAGTCTCAGTTGGAGTTGGTTATAACCCTGCTCTCTTTCCTTCCGTGCCAGTTGCCTCCGCTGTTCACCTATCCTGCTCGCCTGCCTGAGGTTTTCCAGATGCCCACCTGCCTATGCTCGCTACGCCACTCAGCCGTCCAGTGTACTGCCAGTCTGTTGCTAATCCCAGCTGGAAATAAACATTGTTCTAAACTGACTACCTGGGTTTCTGTTCTGCTTTTGGGTCCTACCCCGAGCTATCATAACATATTTGGCTGCTCCACCTTAAGTCAGCCCAGCCAGGCGATAGTTAAGTTTCGATTTTGTTTTCACCTCAGTGTCTAAACAGCTATTCAGAACAACAGCTGATAGGCTTGCGACAGCAGGAGTCTGTCTAAAGCCAGTGATGATCACTCTAAGTAAAAAAGCAAAATAAAGCTATGTCTTCCTCCCTCTATCTTTCTCTCTCCCCTGCACACTCAGTCACTACTATCCATGCTTAAAGGAAGCTGGGTTATAACCTAATTCTTTTTCAAATATTTGAAGATTTTATTTCAAATAGCCTTTGTGGACACAGGCTATTTTGTAATTCACTGTGGATTTTTGAAATAAAACAACACATTTAATTGAAAGCAGAGTCATATTGGTTTAGATTAGACTTTTATCCAGGTTAGTGGCAATCATCAACTTCCTGTCAGAGAGAAAGCTTCCTCTCCGTGGCCCCTCTGACGAACTTTATGAACAATGGACATGTCTTGGGTCAGGTTCAGTTAATGGCTCAGTTTGACCCTGTGACGTGTGAGCATCTCAGACCAATCCAAGCTAAGAAAGCCTCTGACATGTACCTAAGTAGTCCCATCCAAAATGAAAAAAAGCTAGTGACTTCTGTTCAGCCCTTGTAAGAAGTATCTCATTATGCGCGATATAAGTTACATTAGATGCAAGGGCCCCAAAATGACTGTTCGCCTGGAGCCCCAAAATGGCTAAGTTCGCCACTGACGCCGGTAAATGCACAGAGACGGCTCGGGGCGAGTCGACAGAGACGGTGAGCGAACAGCACTGGCTGCGGCAGCTACATGACTATGGTGTCATTGTAGCAGCGAGACACAGTGTAGCCCACTGATTAATTTAATGAAGAGGAAAAGCACTGCACAACAGAGTGCTGCTCCGACATTTTTCGCTAAACACAAGACTCTCTTCACTCTTGCCGAGGTGATCACACATGGCTCTCCTCTTTCCTTACCGCTGGAAGCTCAAAGGCTCAAACATGCACGTCGCACCAGGAAATGGGCGTGTAATTAGACAGGAAATGCAAAAACTGCAATCTGACTGGCGGTTGAGTTTATTTCTGCTTTGTTTTTGTTTTTTTAAAGATATTTTTTTGACATTTTTATACTTTTTTTTATTGACAGTGTAGAGACAGAGTTGAAATGGGGCAGAGAGGGGAGTGACATGCAGAGAACGACGCGGGCTGGAATCGAACCCGGGTCTGCTGCTGGCCGAGGCCCATTGGGGGACGCCCTACCAACTGAGCTAAGGGCGCCCCCTTATTTCTGCTTTGTGATTGGCTGTTAGGTGAATCGATATCAGTAACTTTTTTTGTTTGTTTTTTTAATTTTCATATCGAGCATTTATGTCAAACGCATATTGACGTAATCGACGGGAGTTTTATAGCGATTACTAATCGTAATCGAATTATTGCCCAGCCCTAGTACAGCTCATGTTAACTTTGACGAATCAGAAATCATATACCCCAGCTTTAACAAGAGATATGGAAATCCTTAATCAGGAACATTTTGCTCCTCTACTTGATAAAGTAAAATTAGATCTAAAGAAATGGAGAACGCTCCACTTGTCCTTGGCAGGTAAAGTGAATTGCATCAAGATGAGCGTGCTCCCCAAATTCCTCTACCTGTTCCAATGTATCCCACTTTACCTTTCTAGATCTTTTTTTAAATATATTGATAGCGCTTTTCTTGATTTTAGGCTACTTGTGGCTTAGTTTTCCAAATGTTTATTTGCTCATAGACTAGTCCACTTGTCTAAATTAAGTCTTCCGTTTTAAACATCGGTGAAATAAGTCACTAGATGCATCTCTAAAACATAAGAATCAACTTGGACTCTGTATGTGGCGGGTAAAGAACTCGGATCGGGATCAGAAGTAAATACAACTATAACCTAGTGACAAAATTAGAACTCATGCAAATATAAAAAGACAATGTTGTAGTGTAGATCATCAGATAACATTTAACACTGAATCCTATTCACTCAGTTTAAAGCAGAAACAGTCTCTTACTCTGTGTGTGAGGGTCCAGGTTCATGGCTGGAGTCTGGAGGTTTCCCTTTGGACCGGTCACTCTTCATAGACAGACAGTCGGAGTCTGGAGACCATGATCTCTGTCTGTGGAAACAACAATGTTTTACAGTTTTACCTTTAATGTCCTCATGTACGGAAGTCCTTCGCTTCCTCAAGATCAATAACAAAAACTTGAGGCAATAACAAAAACAATCAATGTTTGTTTGTTTTAACAGTCCTTACAGTTGTTTAAAGGAGAAGTAAGCAATTTATTTATGTTAATATAAGTGTTAAATCGCTCTTTATTCATACAGTGATCACTTACATAATGTGCGCGTTTCATAAAGCCGATCTCTCAGTCAGCTGCTCTGCATGTAATTGGCAAATAAATGTATTGGAGGATTTTTATCCAATCACATGAGAGAACGCTACAAACCGAGACCCGTCACACTCATGATCTCACTGCCGGTGCACGCCAGAGCAACAGATGGGTGAATGTTTATGCGCCTACAATGGCGAAGCAGGTAAAAATCCTTCCCAATGTCTGTTTTGATGGTTTTTATCATGTTTTATCACACTTATGGATCTGAGATGATGCTAGTTAACTCGCTGCTTGAAGACCGCAATGCATTAATGTGGTGAAGTAGGGACGAGCGAGGGGACTGCTAACTGCAGTCACTGACAGGAAGTTAGCTAAAAGAACCATTACGCTTACAGCACCTTTAAATTAGGGATGGTCACAACTATTGTATCCCATGATGGAGGGATCACAAAGTTTAAACCTTTACCTATTTGACTATAACATTTTACTATTAAAAAATAAACTTTACAAAAAAAAATAAAAAATTAAATTAAAACTAAAATAAATTATAACACTGATTAAATAATATAATAATAGGGGACCTATATCCTCATTAAAAGGTGGAGTCAGCGATTCTGGAGAAAACTAAAACACTTGTCAAAATCAATGCATATCTCCTCACTCCGCTACCTGTGTGTGACTGTATAAAAAATATGCTGTTTTTCACAGCCTCAGCTGTAAATTTGTATGTAAACAAAGGATAAGTATACAAATGCCCACCATAGCTAGCAACATGCCCTTTTACAGGACATAGGCTGTGTGTTAAAGGCAAACGCAATTTAAATCCGGAACACTTATGTCAGAATCAGCTAATACAGTATATACTCACTCATCTGTCCGTTGTGTGCTCACACTGAAAAAAAGTCTGGTGTCTACACAGCCACAGCTGTATTAACTGCGATCTAAAAGCCTTGCTCAGAGCCAGCAGCTGTTTATGTTTATACTAACTCGACCAGAATGCTCGGATCAACGTTTCGGGGTAAATATTTTCCGCGGTTAGTAACAAAAATTAATAAACGGA
The DNA here is from genome assembly GCA_949357725.1 of Hyperoplus immaculatus. Lineage (NCBI taxonomy): Eukaryota > Metazoa > Chordata > Actinopteri > Uranoscopiformes > Ammodytidae > Hyperoplus > Hyperoplus immaculatus. The sequence continues at coordinate 93,933 of CASHTC010001431.1, forward strand.
GATCGCTTACCCCACCTTTATTATTATTATTATTATTGGGGCGGCAGTGGCGAAGTGGGTAGGGAGTTCGCCTCTGGTGTGCAGGGTCGGAGGTTCGATCCCCCGTCTCCCCTCTTGTGGGCAAGACACAACCCCGAATTGCTCCCGATAGTTAGCTTAGTTAGCTTAGCACCTTAGTGCTAAGCCTACCCTGCGTGGTAGCTGCTGCTATCGGTGTATGGATGTGTGTGTGACTGGGTGAATGTGTACAAAAACAATGTAAAGCGCTTTGGGTCTGTGATAAACGGAGATATAGCGCTATACAAGTCCATTTACCATTTAAAAGGGTTGCTCACTTTAATGAGGGCCTTTTTAATATCAATAATAGGAAGGTTTCTTGTAGACTTTGTCAACTAGTGTCCCCGTTGGACAAAAGCGGACCGGACTATTTTTTATGGCCGAAGCAAATACATTCTAAAATGATCAAGATCAATTTGTAATATTAACTCATGAATTTAAGTTGTAAAACTGCTGTATAAAGGCAGTAAGTAAGGGACAACATTGCTCCATCCTCTCGTCGGAGAAATAGTCACTACGTGCCTATCAGCTTGGAATCTGTATGTGGCGGATAAAGAACTCGGACTGGGATCAGAAGTAAATACAACTAGATCAGGATATTCCCTAGTGACAAAATTAGAACTCATGCAAATATAAAAAGACAGTGCTGTAGTAGACAATCAGATAACATTTAACACTGAATCCTATTCACTCAGTTTAAAGCAGAAACAGTCTCTTACTCTGTGTGTGAGGGTCCAGGTTCATGGCTGGAGTCTGGAGGTTTCCCTTTGGACCGGTCACTCTTCATAGACAGACAGCCGGAGTCTGGAGACCCTGATCTCTGTCTGTGGAAACAACAATGTTTTACACAGATCATTAGTCTCTGTAAAGAGCACAGATAACACTAACACTTTAATGTCCTCATGTACAGAAGCCTAAAAAGGCCATGTTTGACATTTTTATTCAATAAGTATTTACGGTGTTTATTACCCCCCAAAAAACTTGTTTCCTTTAGATCACGAGATACTGAACATAAGATGAAAGACCTTTTGTGATAAAAGATTGATTATTCCAATATCTCACGATAACTACAATAAACTGTCATCTTGAGATAAGATCAAGATTTGATGACAAAATCATGTTTAATTCTTCTTATATTATTATTGAGAGTGCAGACTTTCTACATCTACATGTTTGAAGTTATCACATTACTGAATCCTATTCACTCAGTTTACAGTAGAAACAGTCTCTTACTTTGTGTGTGAAGGTCCAGGTTCACTACTGAGGACTGAGGGTTTTCTTTTAGACCGGTCCTCTTCCTCCACATCACTCATCTTCTGCAGTATGAGAGGTAACCTTTAACACTGGAGACACACACACACACACACACACACACACACACACACACACACACACACACACACACACACACACACACACACACACACACACACACACACACACACACACACACACACACACACACACACACACACACACACACAGTTGAATAAAACCAGAACTCCAACTCTCAAGTTGTTTATTTTACGATAGTCTTATCAAACCCTTTGTTTTCAAGCCATCATAATGACAAACTTTGCCGTTGGTTTAAATCCATTAAAAAAACTGTCCGTTAGAAGCTGTGTACTTCCTGATTGTTGCTCTGCTGTGTTTTGACTTGTTTTGTAGCTGTGATGGCTCAGAAACAAGGAAGTGAAAATGGTGTTTAATGACCACCTCAGTACTGACAGGTTTTACACTAGTTATCTGCAGTTTAGTTTGTTGTTTATAGTTGTACAAAGAAATGAACAAACCTGTTTTTTCACTTCTGCGAGTTCACTTGGGTTCCCTCCCTCTAGCTGTGCCTCCCACTTCCTTCCTCCTGTTATGTCATGGTGGGAGGAACCCAGTTAAAGGCGTATTACCTCTCCTTACTTTGCTGGAGGGTTGGCCAGACTGTCCTTAATCCACTAGGACAGAGGATTGGATTTTATCCGTCAGTTTTTCTCAGATGTTGTAATTGACTCAAAACTCAAAATAGTTGGTAGCATTTTTTAAATATTTTAAAAAAATATATAATTTCAGTTAGATCAACATGGCATGAACCACAACAGTTCACATTTAAGTGACACATTATTATTAAGTTGCCTAATAGGATGTTACATTATGGGTTAAAAGTTATTACGTTTTGGGCCCAACATTTTGTTACATTATCGATCAGTTGTAACATTTTGGGTTTTGATACATTGTTGTCTCCTACAGGCAAACCCATTATCTCCTCTCCTTCATTCACCTGCAAACCCATTATCTCCTCTCCCTCATTCACCTGCAAACCCATTATCTCCTCTCCTTCATTCACCTGCAAACCCATTATCTCCTCTCCTTCATTCACCTGCAAACCCATTATCTCCTCTCCTTCATTCACCTGCAAACCCATTATCTCCTCTCCTTCATTCACCTGCAAACCCATTATCCCCTCTCCTTCATTCACCTGCAAACCCATTATCTCCTCTCCTTCATTCACCTGCAAACCCATTATCCCCTCTCCTTCATTCACCTGCAAACCCATTATCTCCTCTCCTTCATTCACCTGCAAACCCATTATCCCCTCTCCTTCATTCACCTGCAAACCCATTATCCCCTCTCCTTCATTCACCTGCAAACCCATTATCTCCTCTCCTTCATTCACCTGCAAACCCATTATCCCCTCTCCTTCATTCACCTGCACTTTAATCTGATAACATCTTAATATCTTGTATTTTGTATGTTTTAGTTTTCACGGTGCTCACCATGTGCATGAAGGAAAATAAATCGATTGAAGCATCAGTTGGACTCAGAGTAATTTTCCACACCACCAGAGGGGCAGTTACAACTAGGCTCAGAGGGAAAGAAGCCGCTGAAAAAAATATTCCAGTAGAAATAATTTCATAAACACAAAATATGAACACTGAGTCAAGCCAGATTAATATTGATATGTTTGCAGGCTGCTTAGTTATATCGTAATTTGCTGATAAACAAATGTAGCTTTGCGGACACTAATTCATCATAAGTCTGCAAATTAGACAGACAGACAGACAGACAGACAGACAGACAGACAGGCAGACAGACAGACAGGCAGACAGACAGACAGACAGGCACTTTATTGATCCGTAAAGAAAATTCTTAAACCCAGTTGACTCCAGCTAAGTCCTGCTCTGTTGTTGCTCATTGTGAGGAGCAGTGATCCTTTCTCAGTGTGGCAGCTAGAGGGAGATGTCTCTCCACCTTTCATTACTGTGAACCACTGAGGATGTGTTGGCCTGATGAGTCGGTGATTTGAACATATGTGACTGGATGTGTTCAAGGTGATATTATTACATTATAGTAGTATAGTAATAATGTAATGATGACATTATTGTCATAGTTATTTAGCTATTAGCAAGTTAGGTTACTAGATTATCAGCTTTCATTAAATTTGTTTTACAGTTTTACATTAATTGCAGTTAGTAAATTACTGGCTTTACACAGTGAAGGTTTCACTCAATTAGTTGCAGGTTGCAAATTGCGTTCAACATAATGTCCATGCAACTGGAGTAAAAGTATTCAGCTGGCAGGTTTAATGAAGGAACCCCAAACTGAGACCCACCAGACCAGGTAGTGGGAGGGGAACAACATCAGCCTACTGTTTTCTTTACTCCATCACACACCATAACATTTGTTCATTCATGTTTTACGTAGGGAGCCACTTACGGTTGTATGCAGCTGATCTCCCGCTCATCCTGCCCAAGTAGAGAAGTCAGTTCATCCAGGACGACGTCTGTCTGTCTGTCTGTCTGTCTGTCTGTCTGTCTGTCTGTCTCCCCTTCTGTAGGTTTCATCTTTTGGATCCTGAACGAATCTCCGCCCTGTGTGAAATGAACCAGGTGTCAAGCGAGGAGGAGTAGCCTGAAATAACCTCACATTATATTCATTGGTCTATAGTGCTTACGTCACGGATGCTGTGATCTGCTTGGTAACGTTGGTAACAACAGAGAGCCGCCATTGTGAGGAACAAACAGTCAGTAATTCATGTGATAAAGTCGGGAGAATGTGATTAGTGGTGCAGCGTAGGTTCATGTAGCCGTCGCCATCTGATGAAGGATGAAAAACGATTGTTAGAAATACAAGTTCTCTCAAGTTCCCATCGGCCAGCAAGGAATATTAGAGAAGGATTTTCTGGACTATAGCATATAACCTCCACTGCTCACCCAGACATCATATAGAAGAACCTATGAAGCATATTCAACGTACAATACAGTGTCTCATAAAAGCCTGAATAACTGGGGTGCTCCGGTGGTGTAGTGGATAGAGCACGTATCATATGGGCTCCGGCCTTTGTGTTGCAGGTTCAAATTCGACCGGTGGACCTTTACTGCAGGTCATCCCCCCTCTCTCTCTCCCCATTTCAACTCTGAACTATCTAATAAAACTTGAAAATGCCAAAAAAAACATCTTCAAAAAATGTTTTGCCTAAATAACTCCCTGTATAGCTGGTTTAACTTTTGAAACCATAAGTGCCAAATAACGAGCGCTCAATGTTAATTTATGAATTAAATAGCTGTTGACGCACTAACAATATTTATCATTTTGCTCACAGTAATTTTAAAATATATTTTAACTATAAACCATGGACTTATTGAGAGCTCTAAAAAGCAAACTAGCTCAGTGTTGTTATACCTTATCACTCAGGGCGCATCATTTTACATTATTTTTCTTTATTAGGCTAACACAGTTGAGCAAAGTTACCCAACAATCAGTGGTCAAAATACATAACTTATTGAAAATGCTCTTAGTGACAAAAAATGTATTGGAATTTGGTAGAAATATTGTCAGTAGTTTATATTATAAAACCAAAATGTCCATTATACTCAAACATATGCCTATAAATAGTAAAACGAGAGACACTGAACATTTGGAGTGGTCTCTTCATTTTTTCCAGAGAAATATTTTGTTTGTACCTCAAAATGGCGACCGAGCTTTAGGAACCATGGCAACCGAAGCCCGAAACGGACAAATTAAAAGTTAAATTAAGTTATTAAATTAATTTACTTGTCAATTTACACGACGGCAGAATAAATTGTGATAACTATGTTACATCATTACATTATCAGAAGATTAGCTATCAAAGCAGACAACGAACATTATCGCTAGCAAGAAAAATACATACAAACGTCAGTTAGTTAACCGGCTAACGGCCATTTAACCCGTTTAACGTTAGCCTACCTCGTTTACATACATAGATCAACTGTTTGACAGAAAAATAAATAAAAGAAAAACGTTAGCATTACCAACCTGGCATGAAATCGATGAGAACTATCTCCTTTTGAGGAATCCAAGACGCGGTATTCATTCTCATAATAACGATTGAGTTTGAGAAGAAAAAGTGCCGTGTTTTTGGGGAGTGTTGAAAGTGTCCTGTCGAAAGAAATCAAGCATCAACGGTCGATGACGTCACGAACTGACACGCGACCTGCGTTTTGATTGGCTGTTGGAGCAACTACTTTCACAAAGTTGATATCTTTGCAGTTGGTTTTAAGACAAAAATATATATATAGGCTATAAAACTAGTGAAACAATATCAGAGCAATGGGCTATTCAAAAGAGAAAAAAGAAAAACTGATAAGATAAAATAAAATAAAAATAACAAAAGCAGATAGGCCTGGGAGAGGAGTCTTGTTGAAAGAAACCAAGCATCAACGGCCGATGACGTCACCACCGAGGCTTCGATCAGCGATTTGATTGGCTGTTGCGAGCAAACTACTTTGCAGTTGATTTTCAGACAAAAATGATATAGGCTACAAATATAGTAGTGAAACAATATCAAAGCATTATTCACTTTGTCTTGTTTTCAGAGTGTTTTTTCTTTGGTGTGCTGGAGCTTAGCACATATAAGAAAGCAAAGTATTTTATAATAAACCTTTTATTTCAGCTTGTGTTCAGAACTGGGTGATAATAATAATAATAATAATAATAATAATAATAATAATAATAATAATAATAATAATAATAATAATAATAATTTTTATTTGTATAGCACCCTTCATACATAAAATGCAGCTCAGAGTGATTTTTTTGGGGCGGCAGTGGCGAAGTGAGTAGGGTGTTCGCCTCTGGTGTGCAGGGTCGGAGGTTCGATCCCCCGTCTCCCCGCCACATGTCGAAGTGTCCCTGAGCAAGACACTGAACCCCAAATTGCTCCCGATAGTTAGCTTAGTTAGCTTAGCACCCTAGTGCTAAGCCTACCCTGCGTGGTAGCTGCTGCTATCGGTGTATGAATGTGTGTGTGACTGGGTGAATGTGTACAAAAAACAATGTAAAGCGCTTTGAGTCTGTGATAAACGGAGATATAGCGCTATACAAGTCCATTTACCATACCATGCACAAAATAAAGAAAATACAAAACTAAAACACATTCATCACAGGCAAGAGACCCGCAAAAAAAGCATAGAGCAACAGATAAAATAAATAAATAAATAAAAAGTATTAATTAATGAAAACATGTTCAATGCATAAAACAAAGATATTAGAGACCACAACCATAAAAAAGGATGAAAGAAGGATTTGAAGTTTTCTGCATAATCATCTTCCTGGAATAAACTGCAGAAGGAGCTCAAGCCTCAGGATCCACTGTGTTGAATATGACGTCATGGTCTATTGGAAATTGCAACTGTTTTAAAGGTGCAGTGTGTAATATGACATCATCAAGAAAGTTCTACAAAGTTCTAGAATGCAACGCTCCCTGGGTAACCCCACCCCTTTAGAATAATAACAGAAGCTACAGTGGCCTTCAAGGACAAGAACAATTCTACATTTTAAACAATGCACCTGATGACATTCCAACTATGACACTTTCAAGATGGCGGCACTAGGCCTTGGTCCAAAATATGCCGAAATATGGACATATATGAGACCCTTTCTAAGGGAAAAATAATAATTTAAAAAAAATTGCACTAAATTAAACGTACTTATGGATATTATAATTATTTTCTGCAAAATCTGCTGGGAAATAAAACCCAAAATTCTACACACTGCAGCTTTAATCAAGCATTTTAATGTCTTTTCTCTTCTGCACCCCAGCTGCTTTTGAACTTGTATTTGTCTCGATATAAGTCAGGTCTCTCTTAAAAAAGAGATTTTAAATCTCAATCGGACTAACCTGGTTTAATAGAAGATTGTAGAAGGCTACAATATGGTTAGGGTTAGAATTTACTGAAAAGGATGAATTACAATTAATTTAATTTTGAAAGAAGAATGTAGGTTATGTACATTGTTGCAGCGTCGTCCGAAATAATCATAATCAATCAAATGTAAACATTAAAGACCTACTTCACCGGTTGGAATATGAAGGTGTATTGCATTTGGAGATCCTATTTAGTATAAATGTGCAATTTTTTTTTTTTTTAAATCAGATCATCCTAGCCTGAGAAAAGTGTCAGGGAGGGACCATAGGGGAGGGACCAAAGAGAACAAGTGGAGCGGTTGAGGTACATGGATTCGAATCTCTATCCCTAACTGCCATTTTCTCCCCAAATCCTCCACCCCAGCTTTAAGATGAATATGAAATTTAAGTCGAAAGTATTCAAAAAGTAAACAACAAAAGTGCACATAACAATGAACAAACGTTTATACATGATTTTCAATGCTGACATTAACCTTCATATAAACCTATACTATCTATGATATAAACATATAGTACATTTCCAACATATTCCATTGTGGACATATATACAGTAAGTACAATCCAATCCAGTGAAATCATTGACCACTTTGGTACAAATATCCTGTATATGAAACAGACATGATTTTCTTTTTTACTTTATTACTGATGCTCAATTTACGTCATCTTATATTGAGCCATTTTATGTTTTGTTTGTATTCTGCCTCCCACCACTTGGGGGCAGTATACACTCGTTGATTCATTCCCAAGGTGTATACTCATTGAGGTAACTGGCAGCAGGGGCCTATCCGAAAACTCTTTTTTGCATAGGAAATTTCCTTTCCTATCGAGATGACCCGGAAGTGCTCGGCAGATAGGTGAATCCGAATAACCAAAATGCATAGGAAAGGAGCCTCGATTCATCCTTTAACCCTCCTTTAGCATAGGTTACTCCTGACCAACCTTTGCTAAAGGAACGTAGATAGTGGTATCCCATAATCCTTTACGGCGGCAAGATTTAAAGCAACAGGCCACCGCCGGAGTTTACCGACTCTACACGAATACGAACGAGAGGTAAAACAGAAGAGAGGAGAGGAGAAGAGAGGAAGATTTAACTCGGCTAAAACAAAATACTCCCCCCCCCCCCCCCCACACACACACACACACACAGGCTAAAGATAATAAAGAACTCATAAAAGACCAACATCATAATAGTTATTTTCGTAGCACATAATTTACACCATAAGAAAATAAAATACCAACTTCACATTTAATGAAGTTACTGGGGGCAGTTCATTTCAACATCAACACAAGTGTAGCCTCTTTTTATTCCACATGTGAATTGGGATATATGGGAGTGATTCTCACTATGTTGGCGACAACCTGATTAAAATCAATATGAAAAGAATGCATGGATCAAACGAGCGCTTGTTGTAGTCCATTTTCGGAGAATAGTGAAGTTTCACGCTAGTGACTCACGTCAGCAATACTCGCCGTCGCGCAATGACGTCGGTTAGGAAAAGTGGAGTCGAATTCATTTGAAACAGCACTGTCCTTTCCTATGTTCGATAGGAAGCACCTTTCATCTCTCCTTAACCCCGATGACGTTTAGGGGTTAAGGTATAGGAAAGGAGGCTTATAGGTTAGGAGATTGGACTTTTCGGATAGGCCCCTGGTGTTGCTATTTTCTAAGCAAACAGTCTTTGACCATGCTGCTAACAGAGGTTGATACTATAATGTGAATAACAAACTTGATAGATTATAAGAAAAGGCTTTAAGGATATTTGGCCTGCTTTGTTTTTGTTTTTTTGAAAGGTTTGAGTTCAAATAAATACATATCATTTTGAATAGAAACCAGTGGACCGGACAATCTTTGTTTTACATGTGTAAAGAAAGTTTCATTTAGCAACCATAGTGGCAATAGTTTGAATGGCGCACGCACACACTCACACATACACACACACATTCGCACACTCGCACATACACACACGTAGTAACACAATGACAGTCAGAAACTAAAATTCACTCACTATGAAAATTAGGTAGATGAGATGAGACACACACACACACACACACACTAAATCACAATGCACACTCAGACGTCCTCAGACTAGATTTCATAATTTGCTCTACACCATTTCATTGCATTTCTTCTCCTGATGAGTTGCAGTTTGTCGTTCGTCTCTTCTTCCTCATCATCGACCTCAAAGCATTCTGGGTAATCTTCATCTTGTTCTTTAGAGAATGTGTAGACATTCTCCTGGGATAAAATAATTCTTCCATCAATCAGTGATACATGAATTCCAAAATGCAACATTGCAAAATAAAAGAAAATATTGTTTTTAAATCGTAAAATTTAAATTCTAAATATGTAGATCCACATTAGCTTCCTGTATTTTCCAAAGTAAAAGTTCTCATTGTGTGAGTTAAGCGTTTTTACTAGTCTATCTGATGCATTTTCCTGCTTTATAATCTGTACAGTATACAGTGTTGTATGACGTCTTTAGACCCTCGATTCAGATCAAATATTATATATAATTAACAGAGAATATTGGATAGAAACCTCAGACTTACCCCCCAAACATATCTTGGCTTTGAAAACTACAGGGGAAAAACATGGACTCAGATCTCTTCAGTGGAGCTGGTTCCATAGTTCCTCGTTCCTGCAATGAAACAACAACAAGTAAAGCAGCAGGAAGATATATCTGCAGTCAGAACACGTCAGGGAAGTTGCCCAGAGGACATATTTCCTACTCAAAGCTCTTCTACAGCGTGTAGTGCATCTTATTGCTCGGGAGAAAAAAAATGAGACAGGAGAAATAAAGCTCAGTCTCGGTTTGGTGTCACACAGATATCATAGTAGGAGAAGTAAATGAAAATGTTTTGAGATCTCTTTTAAATAAAATCTCTGTATTCAAACAGCAAGTCAACTTAAAATAACAATGATTTTATTATAGTGCATCGCAAATTGCAATATTGTCGACCATTATTATCATCACACAATATATAAGCTACAGAATGTCACCGTCAGAATGGCACTGCCCTGCTGAGACGCTATTTTTCCATGACCAATGCCCCGATGAAAACATGTTTAGGCTATATGTAAATAGAGCGCGCATTTAATATCACGACATAGGCCTACACTGGAAGAAAGTATAGACTTCAGATCCAATACTGTGAGCAGGTTTCCACTATAATATCATCTACAGTATTATAGCCATTCACTGACAACAACATTATTATTATTTTGCAGTAAAAGAGGGTAGAGAGAATAGCCTGACTCTATTCAATATGATAAACCTCATTTTGAATTTGTTTTTTATCTTGTTTTTCCTCTTTTTCTTTTCTTTATGTATGTTTCTATGTTTCTATGTGATGTAAAGCGTCTTTGAGTGACCTCCAATAAAGCGCTATATAAATCCTATCAACTATTATTTTTCTTTAAAGGGACACTGTGTAACATTTTGAGTCATTTATTAGCTAAAATCAATATCCTCATTCATAAATATGTCCTCATTGGTGTAAAATCACCTCTGCCAATAATCGGAATTATCCTCCTGAGCGGAGAATTACAAATATTAATATTACATTTTGTACATTGAGCAGGCAAGTCTTATGGAGGAATCCATGTTTTTGGAATGTCATCAGGTGCATTGTTTAAAATGTAGAATTGTTCTTGTCCTTGAAGGCCACTGTAGGGTTACCCAGGGAGCGTTGCATTCTAGAACTTTCTAGATGATGTCATATTACACAGTGCACCTTTAATATTATATTACTAACATCAAACCTTTATGAGGATTTACGAGCATTTACTACACAAACAGCTTCCTTCACATCCTTAGTCTGCCCGGTAAACATGTTAACAGTTGCTTACCTTCCAGCGCTCAAAGAGGAAATGTAGGCGACAGTGTTCCGTGTGTGATAAAATAAACTGTCTGTCTGTCTGTCTGTCTGTCTGTCTGACCTCAAACGCCCCCTGCTTTGCGACCAATAGGTTTGACTTTGTGACCTTAAACAGCCAGGTTATATTCAATACGAAAACAAAAGTATCAGGCTGTAGATAGTCTCGATATGAATAGACTGTCAGGCTGCTCCAGTCTGTCTGACTCATGTTTCATTGCAAATGAGTTTTTTCTGATAACACAACTTGATTTGCCTTCTGAAAATAAAGGAATCATTCTTACCTGTGAAGCCTACGTGTCACACAGCCAGCCAGTCACTACTAATAAAGCTTTATGCTCCGGATGATTTAGTAAGGGGCTGGCTTGTTTTTGTTTTCATTTGCAAACCAATCACAATCGTCGTGGTCGGCGCGGCTCAGCCTATGGGCTCAGCACAGGAACCAAAACATTACGTGTCCTTGCCCTGGACATAGTATAAAAAAGGTCTTTGCTATTGTTTAGAGACAGAATGATAAGGCCACCAGCGTGTATTGAGAAGCTGGTGTTTGTCTATATTCATTTTAAGCTACTGTCTGTGACTAACTGTAGGCTACTTCCCATCCGCTAACTCTTGCTTTCTCTTGCGTTTTACACACACAGGGGAACTGATTCTCTGCTCCACTTGCCTCGCTCACCCCCTAGTCCCCACTAAAAGCGTCTCCTCACACATCCATGGACCTGTTATATAAAAGCGCTCATCGCACCATAGAGACTGTGTAAAAGAACACCACGCATTGACGTCAATCGCACAATATAACTGCCAATCTCGCTACTCACAGTCGTAACAAAGGTATGAGTGGGCAGGTAAAGTCTACAGCCGCCTCATCACAACTTAGCCTACATCCACGCCAGACTAACCGTGTCCGTGATGATGTCTCATATACAGATCAAGTCGAGAGTTTCCACCGCCAGCTGAGGAGAATTCAGTCACACACACGGATCTCTTTCTATCATACAGTTTCCATCTCTTTTGCATTTTCCGTGCAAAAGAGATGGAAATATGTCTTGTGCCTTTACCACACACACACACACACACACACACACACACACACACACACACACACACACACACACACACACACACACACACACACACACACACACACACACACACACACCATATGACCTGTGGCTAAAAACCACATCAGACTGTCTATATAATCATATAAAATGCTTTAATCACTTTTTTTTATTTCTGTTCTGTTTTAATTCTGAAATAAATACAAAAAGTTGAACCTGTAGTTATTTATTTGAATGTGTCACACTTGGAAAAACAAATACCACAAATCTAAAGTCAATGACCACCTTACAGTAGATCATTCTCCCTGTATAAACCAGTTGTCACGTTTGTTAAGTCATGTGGCTTAACCTTAAAGGCCTACTTCACCGGTTTGAATATGAAGGTGTATTGAATTCTGAGATCCTATGTAGTATAAATGTGCAATTTTTTTTAAAATCGGTTCATCCTAGCCTGAGAAAAGGCAGAAAGAGTGTTTTTTTAACCCTATATTTCTCTTTCTCGTGACATCACAGAAAGAGAAATATAGGGTTAAAAAAAACGTACTTTGTAAATATTACTGTGATGTCACAGTAAAAGACATCACAGTAATATTTACAAAGTAAGGTTTTTTTTTAACCCTATATTTCTCTTTCTGTGATGTCACGAGAAAGAGAAATATAGGGTTAAAAAAAACACTCTTTCTGCCTTTTCTCAGGCTAGGATGAACCGATTTCAATTTTTTTCGCACATTTATACTACATAGGATCTCAGAGTTCAATACACCTTCACATTCAAACCGGTGAAGTAGGTCTTTAACCTAGGTGTAGTCAGTGATTCTGTAGAACTTTTGTTGACAAAATCACTTTTTATCAAAAATCTGTATCCACTACCTGTCCATACGGTGTATGTTTGAAAAATAAATCTGGTGGTGACACACAGCCTAGGCTCTGTAACTAGCAACATAGCAGTTTACAGAGCCTAGGCTGTGTATTAACACTGGATTTTTTTCCAACGCACACACAGTACAGACAGATAGCGGATCGTGAGGAGATATTCACTGATTTTGACATAAAAAATTACTCCCCAGAATCACTGACTACACCTTTA